>APFE030436245.1:102061-142501 GCA_000404065.3 Pinus taeda | reverse complement strand
TAAATAGCAGATATGGATTCCTTGTGGAAAAATACCCAAAATAAAAAAAAAAAAAAAATCCGTTGAATAGGAGTTCAAATGAGGGAGATATCGTTGATTTAATTCAGCTTTTTTTCTAGAAAATTTCGTGACGACAGGAAAGTGGAAATAGATTGGTGTGCTTGCCAAGAACCTGTATGCACTTGAGGTATAGGATGCATGCAAATCCTTGAGGAGCAAGGAAAAGGTTAGATACTTGGTGGTTGAGAGGGAGAGTAAATTACCTCTCAACATGCAGAACCAGAAGAAGTCTCAGACGATTGTGGAGGAGCCATGATTGGTGCAACAACTTCAGGAAGTTGTGGAGCAGCCACAACAGGGGAAGTTGAGTGGAGATCGAGTAGAGACATCTACTCATACAGAGACCTCCAGTAGGGGGAAAATTCAAGCTAGGTGGGCATAGGGATCACATGCAGCCATACCTCCAGGTAGGAGGTGGGGCGATGTAGAGTGATCGTCCCAAGGAGGAGGAGTAGGATCCTTGAGGTACCCAACCTCTTGGATGAGACCTTGCTACAGGAGCCCCGATGTGGAGTAGAAAGAACTGACTGATTGGATAGAGACAGATGCGGATGGAGTGGCAGAGAGAGCGACGATGCAGGATATCCAAGGACATCGCATAGCTAGCAGGCTGCAGTAATGTGAGAGGCACAAGTGTTTTGCATAGTGCTAGGTGGTACAGAGAGGTGTGCAATGGTGCAAGGTGCATGGAGATGTTGCAGTAGTGCAGATGTCAAAGAGGGAGCACTTGTCAGCAGTAGGTAGAGCTTCAGCATCAAAGTATGTTCCTAGCCCAACAAAGTGGTTAGTTGGGAGTGTTTTTTGTTCCAAGTATTGTTGGAGTAAGTGGACTGGATAGATGTGTTGCATGCAGAACATTCCAGAGTTACAGGATCGTGTTCGAGAGAAAGCCTTTCTTGTTGAGAGGGAGTGTCAAAAAATGTGCAACAAGAAATGTTAAATTTAGAATGTGCTAAAAATAGACCTACTAAAAATAGCAATTTGGATAGTGAGGTCATTGGCCACATTGGGTGAGAGGTGAAACTGCTAAAAATAGAAAGTTCTAAAAATAGCATTTCTGGGTCCCTTCCTATTTATAGCAGTCCCTAATCTATCTATAGGAAGTAAAATTAATTTTGGTCTTAATAGTAGTTGGAAATATTAATTAATTAATTCAGTTGAGTTAATTAATTATGGAAAATTAAACTTGAAGTCTTTGTGAGATCATGCAATTATTTTCTCCCTTGATTAAAGGAGATAAGGTTCCTTGAGGATTGTGCAATTTTACAGGGTGTGAGATTAGTGTGAGAGATCAGTGTTACACTTGGTAACAGGAGGATCACTTAGGAGAAACTATGCAAGGAAATAGGAGGCTTGGAGGGAAAAGGAGAAGGCTTAGCAGAAGTCTTGATTGCCTGTGAGCATTCAGGAGGATTGTAGTGAGAGCTGGCTAGCTGTGAGAGCTAAGGATTTGTGTAATCCTGATGTATTTCCACCTTCATCTGTGAGGATTGTACTGAGAGTTGGCTAGTTGTGTGAGATCTAAGGCTTTGTATAAAATCCTATGTATGATAATACAGAGAGTGGGGTTTTGTACTAGTGCTTTCCCCAGTGATATATTTTGTGTTATGTGTGACTGATTCCTTCTTATTAGTTATATGTGTTCTTATTGATGTTTCTCATCGTTGATTAAGCTTCTACTAAATTTTTTGTAGAAGTAGATCAAGTGTTTTTCTTTAGTAAATTGGATTACCAGGTTGATCTACAGGTGGGAAATTTCTAAATGGTATTAGAGCTAGCTGATTTGTAGAAAAAGTTCTACATGGTATGAGAGTTAGTTGATTTGTAGGAAAAATTCTACAAAAATTCTACATTTTGGAGCCAATATTTTGATAGGTATAACTTAGAGAAAGCTTGGAGTGTATTGTAACGAGCCTTGGCTTCTCCACAACACAGAGTGGGTACATCTCTTTGGAGGAGTAGGTGGCAATGATTGTAACGTTCCACTATTGTGGCTAGTGGGTATCATGGTTGTATGTATGATTGGATCTTTCACTCTTTTAATATAACAGAGCAACACATTTCATGCATGTATTGTTACTATAGTTCAACTATTATGGTTACTCTAATAATGTCTGTAGTTGTAACTTACGCATGTATGTATGGACTATTCTGTATATTTTTGTATGAATCTTATCGAAGCATGTTGCTGGTTTAACTCATCACTTTAGATTGTCAACTATTATTCTTTCCATCTTGTGATGTATTTTAGCTCTTGTGTTCCATTCCTAATTGCGTACTAGTACAAGCTTCTAAAGGGTGCACTCCTCTTCCTTTTCATCTGTTAAAGCCTTTCCATGCATCTTCCCTAACCTGCTGCAAGGTCATACCCTTGCTTCCAACAGGGACATATTACTTACCTCTATGTGCAACCACAATCAAGGCGATACCGTACTACCCATTGCTGGGACTCCTACACCAAATGGTCTGAGCTCTTGTTGGGACTTCTTACCGAGGAGATCTCTTGACATGTTGGCAGGTCTAGCACCATCAACATTTATGGCGCTAGAAGGAGGGCGAGATGACAAGTTGAGTCCTCACAATATGTTTTTAATCTTTGCATATTTACCATGAGTAACCGCATAATTTCTCTTCTGAAGTGTACGTCTTATGGAAATGAATTGGAAATCTTGGAAGAGCTCTAGAATGACTTGTCACAAACCACATACGATTGTGAAGGTGAAGAAGCCTTTCTTAGACACGTAGTTGTCATCGTAGGCTCCTGTGAAAGGCATAAAATCCATGAGGATGACATGACCTACGTGCTATTCACATTCACGCTTTGAGGGCGCCCAATGCTATGGTGTGTCACGTTGCCTAAGAAATCTATTCACTCTTTCCATCAGTTGTTCATAGAGATAGCTCGTGATTTCAAGAATTTTGACTGTAAATAATTCAATAAAGAAATTATGAAATTACGGAAAGAACCTCATGAATTCATTGAGAAATTTCACATATGCTTTTGTAATATTGCATTTTGATTTCCTGAAGATGAAATTGATTGGAAATTTCTCAATGGAATATTTAAGTATCTTCTTTACATATCTGAAAATCTGCAATTCTTAAAATCATTTGATCCCCTCCCAGCATACCTCTGTGTTAGATCTTCCAAATCTAAGATGGAAAAGGTTGATGTCACAAGTGATTGTCTCTTCTCTTCTCATCAAACATCTCTAACTCCATAGTGCAAGGTGCAAGAAGGTGCATGCACATCTGTTGAATTATCACATCCTCCTACCCCCTACTCTTGATATCTATGCATATTTGGTTAGGAAGCCCATGGGTTGTCATATGCAGTTGTTACCTAAACCTCCATCCTCACGTTCTCCTGATCCTCCAGATTGCATTGTCTTGTGTCAATCAAGCTATCAACGAATTTGATGTTGCACAACCAACCTACATTGTCATTTATAAGGATTATGACTGGGAATTTGAACATGAACCCGCAATGAAGGATGACCTCCTTTTGTCCGCGTGTTCTCTGCTTTTTCTTGGCATCTTTGGTGATGCTGCCATCTATGATTTCTTTGTGAAAATTATTTCCTGGATGCATTGACTTCTGATCTTTCAAAGAACACACCTAATGTCAGTCCATCATTTGATAGCAAAGAGCACAAATATTGCATTGAGAATGCACTCGATTTTGTATCTACTATTTTCGAAAATGAATAGGGTGAACATTCTTGCTTCTCATCTACCCCTCTATATGATTCATCAGATCATGAGGATGTCTATAAAATCATTGATTTTTCTGATCATAGTTATGGTGATCTCTTTACTCCTATATTTGATCATGATGTTGATTCAATCGTTGTTAATCTTTCCAAGCCACCCATTTATGATGATCTATCTATTGATGAAGTCAAAACCCCACCGTATGTTGAGGAACTTCAACCTGAGTTAATGGTTATGTCAGGCCCTTGATGTCCTAAGGTTATTTTCACTTACAATCAGGAAATTTTTGAACCACCCAAGGCTCCTCATCACTCATCTATATGCATTGAAGATCAATCCAATACACAGATTTTTCTTCCTCCACCTAAATCACATGATCCCATCTCTTATGCATTTGAGGAATCATACACAATGAGCACACTTGAAAAGTGTGATTCATCTCTCTTTCTCATGTTTTCTTGACTTTCATAGTCAAAAGAGTGCACATGCTTATCATCTGCACGAAGTGTGTCACAACACCATGTTAAGTCCACATACTGCTTATCTTGTATTTTCACTCTTTTCTTTTCTGCGGATGTGTTCAAACTCGAAGTGTGTTGGTCTTCATTGTTATATCTTTCATGTTTTTTGGTTTGCATGATTATCATTTTCATGAACCATGCCTTCACTAACATAGGTCAACTAATGCACCAATGGTTTCATTGGAAATATCACTTCACGTGATCATACCCATGCACCATTAGCTTAGGAGTAGGAGTAGTGTTTGCTTTGTGGTCTTGTTTGCTTGCATGCATGTTTTCCTTCTTATTTTGTTTGCTTGTTTACTTTCTTGTTTTCTTGTTTTCTTTCTTTCTTTGCTTACTTTCTATGCTTTCACATTCTCTTCTACTCTTTGCTTTATTGTTTTGTTTGCTTGTTTACATCTGTAGGTTAGTTCACATGAAACCATGTTTAACTCTTAAGACAAGCAGGGTAAAGTATAAGAGAACTTGTACTTCTATCAACACTTGGATCTATGTTTCCCTCTCTCTTTATGTGGAACTTGTTGTCTTCATTTAATGATACACAGATGGAAAATATGTTTTTTCAGAGTGAATCTTGGTGAAAACACAACACTTGCACTCTAACTAGTACCACCTACTCTAGTCGGTTGTTTTTGGGTTAAACTTTGTCAACTCAATAAAGTAGAGTAAGGTGAGGGGGAAAACCATAAAAAGTATGTCATAAGTATATATAACATACTTATCTAAAGGAACAACCTCTTCTTCTCGCAATAAGTCGGGATCCCTCTTCTAGATTTGAAAGAAAGAAGTGTCTGGGCATAATTCTTTGAACATGAAAAAAAATTGAAAAATGAATAAGACAAAAGAAGAGAAAGGCTTCCTACGCAGAGAGGTGATGCAAGTAACTCTACCGGGCTACTGATCGAGCTCGTTGGAAGCAGAGAAATGCTTGTGTTCCTGCATGACTCCAATGGGGTGCTCTCCAGGTCTGTTGGTAGTGGAGCAACACCAGAGATGAAATTTAAACCCTGATAGCTATATTACTTGTGCACCAATATACCCCTCATCCCCAATCAAAACACATAAGCTGATTTGGCATGGAATGTGTGCTGACCGATCAAGAGAATGGTAGGTGTTGCATCTTTCACTCAGGCTAGTGTGGAAACCATGATGATCGAAGAATCAAGAAATATTTCTGGAGGAGTTAGGCTTGCTTTTCACAAAACAAGGTCCATTTAGAGAGGTCAAATTCTACTAGTGTGTCACCAATGTTGTAGCGGCTGCAACCATCCTCTAAATTGTTTCCTTAGTTTCGTTTTGGAGCCTCCTTGCCAACCATCCTTAGTAGAATATCTTGCACTACCCAAGTACTTACGCTTTCAGTTGAGTTTCTTTAGCATAACAACTTGTGTTCACTAACTTGTTTGTCTTTCACCCACAAGTTGACCTCCTGTGACTTGGTCTCAAATTAGTTCCTGTGCGGACTTGGAAAACTATGCAGCACTAGAGGGCAACCATCCTTTCTCTCTGGAATTGTGATGTGCATATGAGCAGCCAGCATTGATCTCTAGAATTGCATAGAGAAGTCAAGCTACCTTCCCCAAGAAAAATGTACAGAGAAACCCATCATCAGGCTTGCTCTCAGAATTTCACAATTCTGGATGGCAACCCTTGCTTTAGTCCATAAATTGCGCAATGGTTGAGGGGTAGCCAGAGCCACTCAGCCCAAAAACTGCACGGAAGTCATCCCAAGGTATGCTGATTGTTGCATGTGCTCACAGGTTGAGTAGTTCCCTCCTGGACTATGCAATATTACCTTACATGCATGGGTAGTTTTTCCAAAAAAACAAAAAAGCAAAAAAGAAAAACACATCCCTAGATTTTAGGGATTTATTTTTAGCAGTTGGGGGTTACATGAAAAAATTGTTTTAGAAAGCTCCCACCAAGTGTCATTTTTCTTAGAATTGTGGCATGCATGTCATAAGCCTCGATCTTGTCAAAACTATTTATTTGATGCCTTAGAACTCATTCTTTACATTTGATCTTGGAGATCTGGCATTCCCAACGCATCTATGAACCTTCAGCACACTCATCACAACTTTTTCTGAGTAAGTTCGATTTTCATGTCTTTTGCCGCTTTTTGGTCACTTTTACATTTTGGTTTGTGTGAATGTTATTTACTTGTTTTTATTGAAACTTTGTTGTCATTTCAATGCATGTTAGCTTGTAGAATCATTGCTTCAAGTTTTGCATTGCATTTCCTTGATGTCACATGCATGACATTGTTTCAACACTAATAGTCGTTGTTGTGGATTGCTCACCATTACGGCAACTCGCTTCACACACTTTAACGCTTTCCATTTTTACTAAATCCTAAACTTACTATAATCACATGCATGTTCTTCACTCATGTCTGCACCAACTTTGCACATGCTTTCAGTCCTTACTTCTTTTCAATCACCTGTTGGTAGGCCTGAGCTACCTTGGCTCAAAACTTATCTTGGTTGGCTTGCATTTCACATTTGTGGGATGGAAGGCCTTCCCTTGCTCCCAGGAATTATGTAGAGCCTACCTCACAATGGCCTCCCAGGATGTTCTCTACGCAGTTTTGAAAGAAAGTGCCTCAGTTGGCCCCTGGAATTGCACAATGCAATTTCCAGGGTAGCAGTCATGCTGACTAAAACTGCACATTGCGTACTTCCAGTTCTCAACAGGCCAAGATGGACTATGCTCTACACAGCTTCAACAATCATTCAGCTCACTAGAAGCCTGGATTGTGCTTTGCGCAATTCTAATAGTTAGTCTCCTAGCCTCTCCCAGAGAAAACTTCGCAATTTTCCCAGTCAGTCAATCATGTGTGTTGCATGTCAATCCTCAAGTTGCTTTTGATTTTAAACTCAAAATTTTCTTGCCATGAGTGTTTCTCTATCTCTAGGCATCACAAGTGTTCATTAGTCTCTCAACATTACAAGTACAGTGGCTTCCAAGAGAGCAGGGTCAAAGGAAACCATTAGGGGCACTACTGGAGATGTGATCGAGCAAGTGTCTATGATCTTGCCCATCTATGAAGATACTAAGTTGTTCATAGACAAGGAGATCAAGGTCACATGGCAAGACATCAATGACATCTTTTCAGGTGCCCTTGAGGAGAATCTGGAGGACCTTAGAGTTTATGTCAACATACACAAGTCTGGCTTGTACCGGGTTGCATGCAAGTATCCCGCATTTCCATGCACAGACATGATCCATTGGATTTTCTCGCATATTGATTCAGGGATAATGGTACTGAGCAGTGTTAGTGGGATGGAAATTTCTACCATTAGGGCATAGAAATTTCAGGAGATGTATCACTTGCCACAACTTGCGAACAAAATGGATGCATTCTTCACCAATTCCAGTAGCAGTGCATACTTAAGAGGCATCCTGAAGAGATGGGTAAGAGAGCCATCTAAGTTTAGGATGACACCCAACCAGGTATACAAGACAAAGACATCACAGAAGGCTTATCAGTTATTGGTCATCTTCGCATGTCACTTCTATGGCTAAGAGAGTACAAAAACCTTCCCGCAGGGTTGGGTGATTGTGTTGTATCAGCTAGCGAATGAAGGAAGACCTTTCAATTGGTTTGACATGTTGGCTTTCCAGCTGAAGGAGAAAGTAAAAAAATGCTCAGCATCCACCCAAGGGTGAGCAAGGAAAGCTCTTCATGTCTGCCTACATTCTTGATGCAGACTATGCTCGTCAATAGTTCTATGGCTTAGGTTGGACATGGACAGCTTTAGAAACATCTGTGCACATCTATTGTAGGTTGTTCTCTGAGTGCAAATTCCATGGAGCTATACTACATCTTTTAGACCACTTCGTCACCCCGGTGTACATGGTGATATTTGAGCAAGATCTACCTTGCATGTCACAGGAAGTGATAGAGGCATTGGTTAATATATCAGATTGGTAGCCTCACCCCTTGGCACCTTCATCAGGATGTATAATGCGGAGAAGGCTCTGCATGTGTGGCTGAAGTTTTCCATGGACAAGAAAGTCATGCAAGAGGTTGCATACGAAATCTCGACAGGGTTTTCAGTGAGACTACATAGGAAGAAGAAGACACATTGGCATGCTCTTCCTTTGCGGATCGGGTTGTATGAGATCCAGAGTCTCAAGCATACTGAGGATGAGATGGAGGAATTCAAGAGGTTCACCTTTGGCACCATAAGTTTCAATCCATGTGACCTGCATTTCTTAGTGAAGGACCACTATGCGAGAGTGTATCATCCTTGGATCCACGGGGTATGTCATTGGCCTGAGGAAGACCCATGGAGATATTGCTACAACTCCTCAAGGCTCAATGAACCCATGAGAATGGTTGTAGAATGGTTTGTAGTGCACAAGGCAGCAGGGCTTGACAAAGTAGTAACATCAACAGTAGCATAGGGCAGTAGAATTGTGCAATACAAAGGTAAAAGGAAGATTATCGACAGTGTAGAGATAGAGCAAAGATGCAATTTCAAGGAAGATCCACTTGTAGAAAGAGTAGCTTTGGATATTGAAGCAAAGAGGTGACAGTGCAATAGAAGGATTGCATAAAGACAAAGGGAGAAGCAAAGACTAGAGGAGGTAGAGAAGAAGATGTATAACGTTGAGAAGGAACTAAGGAAAGAACAAGAGTTGCACAAAAGGGAGAAGGAAGTGCAGCAGGAATAGGAACAACACGAAGTGCAATGTGCACACATTGATGAAACTGCGCAGATACAGGTTAATGAAGCACTAGAAAATAGTGCATAGGGTGAGAAGCTGTAGGATAAGGACTTTTCTCTAGAGATTGAACAAATGTTGGAATAGATGGAAATAGATATGGCTCAACCGAAACAAGATCAAGACACAAACTTCATGCCCAAAGAATAGGTCACTCCACATGCTTCACCAAATCCAAAAGTAGAGCAAGTCCCAAGTAATCTAGGAGACACTGTCATCCTTGAAGACAATCCAGAACTAGATGTGCACAACATATCCTTTGACGAGTCACAACGCAGAGTTGGGTAATCAGGCAAAGCACCCACTCCAGATGTCTATGCATCTCCTGCATAATTTCAAGAATGAGTGATTGTGTTCGATGTGCACAGACATCTAGTTTCATTGGTCGATGCTACAAAGGCATATGCCAAAGCCACTAGTTCAAGTGTGAGATTCTCGATTGCTGAGAATGAGCACATGGCTACAGAATTTAAAGAGTCCAAGCAAAGAGGAAAGAAAGCTACAACATCTTCCAGAGCAGAGTGGAGGAAAGTGATACTTGATGAAGTAATATCTCTTGAGACAATCATGCGAAATTTGTACTTCAGGTTCATCACCATGCATAAGTCAGTTACCCATCTTAATGGTTTGCAACAACACTGTGCTAGGAGAGAACATATCTTGATAGACATATTCATTGTTTTCGATCACATGGAGATATAGACAATAAGGTACAAGGGAGCCTTGTTGTACTTGCCAAATATGATGAAGTGAAAGGTAGTGGAGTTGAAAGCGTGCATCTAGAGTCAGATCCGAAACTATGACAAACTCCCACATCTCATCACTAGCTTACAAGCTTCACATGCACGTGTTTTCATGAGCATGGATGTCATTGTGCAGATGCATGCGATCCCATCCACTCTCACACTTACTGAGGGGAAATCAAAGAACCAATTCTGAATGGAGCTAGAGACGTACTTCGAGCAATTTATGCGCATAGCCACGAGCACAGATTTGCATATGAGCGTAGACACTATGCACAAGTATGTCATCGGTCCGACTCCACTCAATTCCATGATGCGCATGCTACATGATGATTTGGATAGGGGTGCTAAATCATTGTACCTGGATGCTACGGAGGCAAGAGTTCACTTTCAAAAGGATGTCACCATGGAGTATGCAGAGACCATAGAAGACTACCATGCTTAGCATCAATTTTCCACCAAAAATCACCAAGAGGATATAGACAAGTTAGTCTTCCCACAGTTTTCTGAGTCTCAGTGATGTCTTGTATGGATTACTCAAGCCCATTTTTTCTCACATGGGTACATGTGTAGATTGTATTGGAAACATGTTGTAAAGTGAAAGACCAAGTGTCAATAGTTGAATGTAAATAACCATGTGTAACTTGAAGAGTCATGAGGGTAGCTCAAGAGTCACAAAGGGGAATGTCAAGGGTCACCCTACCCTTTTCTATATATAAACCTCATAACTCATTGTATAGGCTTTTGGGAGCCAATATTCTGATAGGTATAACTTAGAGAAATCTTGGAGTGTATTTTAACAAACCTTGGCTTCTCCACAGTGCAAAGCGAGTACATCTCTTTGGAGGAGCAGGCAGCAGTGACTGTAACGGTCCACTATTGGGACTAGTGTTTGTCATGGTTGTATGTATGACTAGATCTTTCACTCTTTTAATATAACAGATCCAACATGTTTCATTCAAGTATTGTTATTGTAGTTTGACTATTCTGGTTATTCTAATAATGTATGTAGTTGTAACTTACACATGTATGTATGGACTATTACGTATATGTTTGTATGAATATCATCGAAGCATGTTGTTGGTTTAACTCATCACTTTGGATTGTTGAATATTATGATTTCCATCTTGTGATGTCTTTCAACTCATGTGTTCCCTTCTAAGTTGCATACTATTACATGCTTCTAAGGGGTGCAGTTTCATGTGTTAGATCTTTTCCATGCATCTTCCTTGACTTGCTACAAGGTCACACCCTTGCTTCCAACAAGGACATCTTACTTAACTTTGCACGCAACCACAATTAAGGCAATACCGTACTACCCACTGCTGGGACTCCTACTCCAAATGGTCTAAGGTCTAATTGGGACTTCTTACCAGGGAGATCCTCTGACATGTTGGTGGGTCCAACACCATCAACATGTACTACTAATGAATAAATATGATTAATAATGCTAAGAAATAATGATGATGGAGCCTTTACTCTTTGGATTCCTTAACACTTGTCTTGACTTCTACAACACTTTTCTTGACTAGTATTATCTCATTACCCTTGTATCATTTGCCTTCACTTTATCTTCAAATCCAATTCTTCAGATGTCTTATATTCTATCCATCTGCAACTTGATGAAAAATCTTAGTTTTGTTGGTCAGCAACTTGAGTTCCTTTGTAAAAAGATACTAATAACTTGAACTTTAGGCTCAACATCACACTATATTTCACTTCATTATTTTTGGATGTCTTGGTGACATGCCCTTTTATTTAAAAGAATGGTTGTCAAAAATCATTCCTCCATGGATTGAAGTTATTAGTTTTTCAGTGACCTCAAAAAAATTGCCCTTATCTGCAATAAAAGGTAAGATTATGAATGAAAAGAGGTATAAGGACTTTATTATTCAAATAAGCATCAAGAATAATTGTAAAAAGTGCATATAAGATAGATTTAAAAAGGATACATTAAGCAACTTTCATTTTCAACATGTTGAATACCACCCAACAATGTTTTAATGATAACTCTTTAATTTTATGTCCAATTGGAGTGATAAAAAATCCAAATTAATGTATATTAATAGGGATATATCTAGTATAAATGGCATATAAATTTCATTAAGTTGATATGTTAGATCTACTAAGAGACAACTTACATGGCAAATTTATTTTTTATTTCCAACTGGACCAAGAACCACTATTTTAGGCACAAACATTTCATTTAATATCAAATTAACATTATTCTTATGGGATATTGAAACAAGTTCATGTATATTTATCCAATAAAAACAAGTTTTGGGGAGATCAATAAATTGTATGTCAAATGGACTAATGAATAGACTACGAGACAAAGTCTTCATAGTGCAGCTTTTAGAATATGTAGTTACTAATTTGTGTGAGTTTTCATATGATATCAAAATGAAGTGATTCCGTTTTCTTGGAAATTAGATTCCAAGGATCATATGTTTTATAAATGGTCTTTAAAAAACATGTATTTAATACCTCAAAATACAATTGTCCTAACATTGTTTTAGTAAGTTAATAAATTCAACTTACTTCATGAATCTAATAAACAACTTCTCCTCCTAAAATGTGGCCTAGGTATGTGATATATTTTTTTGAGTGTACATTTCCTAATGTAATGATTCCCTATTAAAAAAAATATCAAATACCCAATTCCTATATTTTGTGGTATACCTACATATGATTTGTAGCAAACACCATCTACAGGTGATTTGTAGAAAATGCAAACCTCTGCAAGAAATCTATAAAAAAGTTCTATGGATCTGATCAAATGGCTAATTATCTCTTAAGTTATGATATGGGTAGTTTATATTTTCTATGGGTGAGTGATTCCTAATGTAATTTGTACCACACCAAAAATATCATTGGCTAGGATAACAAATTATGAGATATGAATGAATATTTGTAAGCCAATTTTTATGTGCATGATTAAAACTAAAGAATGGTCATTTGAAAAACTATAGGAATTCTTCCAAATTTCATTTTTCAACAATACAAAACATACCTTCTTGAAGTGGACTAGAGTGACGTCCCTTTTCTTCTCTTGCTTTAGTGGAATCCTCATACACCAATGTTTCTTCCTCTTATTAATTTATTCTGAGGTTAGTAAAATGCATGGCTCTTACTACACCATGAAAAAATTCTAACTTGTGCATTTATATAATTAATAACACTTCATATGAGACCCCATAAAAAGGTAATTGAAATCTCCTCCATTTTTATCTCCTTACCTTGTGTTGTCTAAAAAGCCAGTGTAAGTAGTACTTATATGTGCCTTTCACATATTTCCCTTAGTGATGCCAAAATTATTGGCTTTTTAATTACCTCACTATGTCACAACAAAAGTAATGAAATGAATTGTGAATTCAATCCAAGGTACAAATGCTTATAATATGTCATGTCATGTATGTGCAAGCTCTAGGTTCCTCATTTCCTACTAGTTTGTTTATCATGCTACTAATGAATTGGAAATTCACATTTGTGGAATTCATGCTAGAATTGAAACAAACTTGCATAAATAAAATACTTGTGAAATTAATATATTTCTAGTAGTAAAAGGAATTGAAATAAAAATGAGTAAAAATGGGATTGGAAAGAATACACTAGAAAAGGAAATTTAAGAAAAATGCAATTGAACATGCTTATCTTGTTGTTCCAATGGAGTGATCTCTATCTCCCAAGAACATGGAACTGAGTATAAACTAAAATAAGATGAACCAAATCATACACTACAAAAAAAAATGATAAATTTGTAATTTGTATTAAAATAAGGTTGCCACACATTATTTTGTCACATCTATGACAAATGATGTTGTGCCCCTATCCTTCGTGATTCGAAGTATCATAGCCAACAATCCTTGAAGAATATGGAATAAAACCTCTCTATGGAAGATAATAATTTTATGAAAATAAAAAATCCTATTTTGAAGGTTGAAGAAAGTTTCAACATTATAGCCTGCGATGAAGCAAGTGGAATAGCTAACTAATTGTGTCATTGGTGCAGTTTGTTGCATTACATGTTATGTTGATTCTTTAAAGTGGGTAAAAATTAAAAAGGAATGAAAATATTCTATTCTAGAAGCCTCATGGAGGCATATTTCCATACGGTGTGGATATGAGCTCACATCCCTACAATAGCGGATCTCATTGTAGAAATATGGTGTAGAATTGCAACTGGTCAAGAAATTTCAATCTAAATCAATAGACACAATTCTACTCTACTACTCTATGGAAATTAATTCACAATTTATAAAAACAATCTCATACATGCAATAAGAAATAACACACATGCACAATATTTTTTCTAAGGGAAAGCAACTGTTAAAAACCCCTTAAGTGTGCTTGCATTAATAAAATGAATAGAGAATGTATTACAATTTCCAGCTCACTCTAAGCTCAACCTACAAGTGAATAAACTATTTCTATCGTCAATGAGAAGCTCTGACCTATACTTAGTCATTTTATTCATCTTCTTGAGCCCCTATTTCCTTACACAAATACTGAGGAATTAGGTCCATATTATTGAGGAATTTTCCTCCAATCAATTGTGCAATTATCAAGGTTGATCATCTCACTACATGCAACACCTTTACACTCAATACTAGTCTACAACTGATGTTACATTGCCTTGAAATATCACTACAATTGGGGAGCTTGAATTCTCTACATGCACTAGCTATTTTGGGTTGATTGATTAGTTAACTAGATTATCATTGAGTTAGACTATTGTCCCACTACACAACTGACCTTCCACTAGTTCCATCAACATTTAGAACTAGTTTAACTAGAAAAAAAATTAATAACTAACCTTGATTGCTATAAATTATCAATCACAAGTGAGTAACTGAACTCCAAGCCCTATAAATTGAATTTACTAAGCTAATTGAGTGACAAGAGCCATGTCACACAAGTTAACTTCCTCCAAGTTTTTTGTTGTTGTGGGAATTCGAATTTTCTCAATTTGACCAAGGAAAAATCAAATTGAGATTTTCTTGTTGCATTTTTCAACAATCCCTATCAGCAAGAAAAGGATTAGCATCCACCCCTATAGTACACCTATGGAATTTGAACTTCCCTATTGAAAAACCCTTTGTCAAGATGTCAACATCTTCTTCCTCTGTTAGAATGTATTGTAGCAAAATTATCTTCTTATGCACACAGACCCATAAATGATTATATCAGATATCTATATGCTTGGATTGATAATGAAAAAACAGATTCTCAAAGAGATTAATGCAACTCTGATTATCACAATAGATCATAGTTGGATCCATCATTTCACCAAACAGTCCCACAAGCATCTTTCTCATCCATATTTCCTCACATGCTACTTGAATTACAACCATGTACTCTACTTCTGCCAAGCCGAGTGCCACATATATTTTCTTCATGTTGTACCAAGAAACCGCTGTAGACCCAACACTTAAAATTCCACCTAATGTACTATTTTGGTTGGATGGACTGACTTCCTAATATACATATTTTAAGCCACACATCTTCAGTTCCTTTGTCTGTCTGTACCATAATGCATACTGGGTAGTGCCTCTGAGGTATCGTAAAACATGCTTCGTTGCCTTCCAATACAATTTGGTCAGCCTAACCACAACTTGGATCTGCTATTTTATTTCATAACACATATTTGGTCATGTGTTCACAAGATACATTAGTCAACCCACTAGTCGTTGGTAAATGGTAGCATCAACCTCCTCACTTGAAGTGGCATCCTCCTTCCTCCAATTGTTCACTAGAGGTATCTCCATGGGTTTACAACTCTCCATGCAAAATATCTACAATATCTCATTGGGATGCTTTCCTTGATATACAAACAATTCCCCATCATCTTGCCATACTTCCAACCCAAGGAATTTTTGCATGAGACCCACATCCTTCATTTCAAATTCCCTTGCAAGGTCCTCCTTGCAAGAGATGATCAACTTCTCATCACCTATTAATATTAAATCATCAACATATAAAACAATGATAAGCAATTTACCTTCTACCAATATATGATAAAGGTTCACATCCGCATCACTTTTGGTGAAGCCCAAACCAGTGAGATCATTTTCAATCATGGTGTACCAAGCACAGGGTGCTTGTTTGAGACCGTACAACACTTGCTTGATTCTGCACACATGATACTCTCGATCAAATGTCTCAAAACCTTATAGTTTCTCAATGTACATCTCATCCTCAATAACACCATTGATAAATTTTGTTTTTACATCCATCTGGTGGATATTTCACCCCATCTATGCATCTAGTGTCAAACTTGATCTAATGGATGAATACCTTGCTACAATATCAAAGGTTTCATCATAGTCAATTCCCTTAACTTGAGATAATACTTTGGCCACAAATTTGGCCTTATACTTCTCTATGCTTTCGTTCGCTGCATGCTTAACCTTGACCATCCATATCAAACCCACAACTAATCTATCTATCGGTCTTGGGACCACTTCCCAAACGTTTTTCTTTACAATGGATTAATATTCTTCCACCATTGCATCAACCCAAACATGTTTCTCTAATTTTTCCTTGAAATAGGATGTCTCAGTCTCTACAAGTTCAATCATCATAACCATGTAGCCAGTATACCTCTCAAGTGACCTCCTTTTCCCGCGCAAATTTGAGGGAGCTCCCACATTCTCCCTCACATCCTACACAAATATATAAACTTCCCTAGTTCTTTTTCTGCCTTCTCTAAATGCTTCTTCTTGAGTGGATGTCTCCACTTTTCCTCCTCTCTACTCCTCCATTTGTGGTTGACCCACAAATTTCTTAGGCTCCTTCTTTGGAGCTACCACATGGAATTTTCATCATAAAAATTTGCATCCTTTCACACAACTATCATTCTGAGGGATGATAAGTACACATGGTAATTGTGTGGAGTTTCTATATAACCCACAAAATCTCCCAACTCTGATGTCGGCTCAAGTTTCTTCCTTGAATATTTAATCGAGACATGGAAGTAAACAAAGGCTCCAAAAATCCTATAGTGAGACACATCTGACTTCCTCCCCAAGAAATCCTCCTTCAGTGTAATCATACCAAGAATCTAATGAGGACTTCAGTTCTTCAAGTACACTTTTGTGTTACATGTGTCTGCCCACAAATGAAATGGAGGGCCTTGGTCATGTATCATAGCTCTTGAAACTTCTACAATGCTTTGATTCCTCCTCTCAACTACCTCATTCTTCTGTGGGTTGTGGGGTGTTGTTAGCTCTCTTTAAATTCCTTCTTTCACATAGAAATCCTTGAATTAATTCAAAACATATTCACCTCCATCATCACTCCTAAGGGCCTTCAGCTTCTTGTTGGTCTCTTTCTCAACTAGTGCCTTGAATTTTACAAACTTGTAGAATGTCTCATCCTTATTCCATATGAAGAAGAACTAACACTTCCTTGAGAAATCATCAATAAAAATAACAAGATATTTATTTCTAGCAATGGAGGTTGTCCAGAAAGGTCCACAAACATCAGAGTGGGTCCTTTCCAAGATTGCATGTGTTTTTTTGTCTCAGTCATGGAAAGTAGATTTCACATACTTCCTTAAGGTACAAAATTTGTAGACATCTTGCTACTCAAGTGCTCCTTTAGGGAAGCTAGTGGTTATTTTCTACATAATATTTAAGAAAACATGATTCAAATGGCCCAATCTCCTATTTCAAAGTTCACTGACATCGATACTACACTTTCTCTACTTCACTGCTAAATGCAACACAATATTCCACATCAAGTTTATGTAGGTTCTTCATGTGAACCTCGGTCTGATTCACCTGTTCAGTGCCTATGTGTGTCAAGAATGCTTTTCCTTTGCTTAAAATCACAACATAACCATTGTCTTCCAAAACTTCTACAGAGATGAGATTCTTCTTTAGTCTTGGCACAAAAATTACATCCTTGAGGATGATATGGGATCTCGACTCCCTCTAAAAGTTTGTTGTACCAAGCCTGGTAGCATTATACCTTTCGTCATCCCCCAACTCAATATGCATCTGGAGATATTTCTCCTCCATGTAATTGAAAAACTCTCTACACCCTATCAAGTGGAACAAGGAACCTAAATCCAAGTACCACACACTCCCCATCACTGTGTTGGTCATGTATGTAATAAGGGTGAAGTCAAGCTCGAACTATGAAGTCAAATCTTCACCTTCTACTCCTCCTAATTAGTTCTTGCTAGATTTGTTTTATGGACACTTTGTAGCATAGTTCACAAATTCATGAAAATTAAAGCATTTGATTTTGGAAAATTCCTTCTTCTTGCCCCCTTAGCTGGATTCTGGTTTTGTTTTAAATTTCTTCCATTTTCCCTTCTTTCCCTTTCCAACTAATGCAAAAATTTCTTCATCTTGTGCCTTGGATGAAGTTCCATCTCAGTTATTTCTCCTAAAATATCCTTGAACCAAATCAGACCAGAACCTTTACAACTTTGGAAAATTTTCCCTTCCATTCACAAAGCTCTGGTAGCTATGCTAGCTTTTGGGAAGGCCTAGAAGAGCTAGGCTCATTGGGTCATCTTCTGCAACAGTCAAAACAACCCCTCCAAGCTCATCATGAACTTGTGTAAATCTACTGAGATACTGCAAACCAGTGTCATTCTTCTACATCTTGATATTTCAAAGCTTGTCTTTGAGGGCCAATTTTATATGATCACTGCTATTGTTGAATATCTATGTTAGTGCCTTCCACATTATGAAATGAGTTTTTCTCCCGTGGAGATTTGAGACAATGTGGTCTCACACTCCCTCCAATATTATTCTCCTCACCTTGGCTACATAATTCTTCTATTGAGCTAGGTTCTAGGCATCAATTGATCTTGCTTTTGCAATGTTTGTCTTGATATATTCTAGCAATTTATTGTCATCAAGCACTACCTCCATGTGATCCTTCCATGTAATGAAATTTGAGCTACCTTCCAAGGCATACTCTAATATTACATGTTGAAGGTCACCTTCCCAACTTTGAAGAGATCCTACTACACTGAAGCTGCAAATTTGAACCTCCTTAGGAACAACTTCAAAATTCATGTTCTAATGTGAATCCAACTCTGGTACCATGTAGAAATATGGTGTAGAATTGTAATTTCTAAAGAAATTTTAATCTAAATGAAGAGAAATAATTATGCTCTACTACTCTACAGAAATTAATTCACAATTTAAAAGAACAATCTCATGCATGCAATAAGAAATAACACACATGCACAATATATTTTCTAGGGGAAAGAAATTGCTACAAACCCCTTAAGCCTATTTGCATTAATCAGATGAATAGAGAATTTATTATAATCTCTAGCTCATTATGAGCTCAACGTGTAAGTGAATAATCTGTCTCTCTACTCAATGAGAAGCTCTGACCTAGACTTAGTCAATTTTTTCCTCTAGTTGAGCCCTTATTTCCTTGCGCAAATCCTAGGGAATTAGACCCCTATTATTTAGGAATTTTCCTCCAATTGATTGTGCAATTCGCAAGTTTTATCATCTAACTGCATGCAACACCTGTACACTCAAGACTAGTCTACAAATGATGTTACATTGGCTTGGAATCTCCACCACTACTGGGGAACTTGAATTCTTAACATGAACTAACTATTTTGGGTTGATTTATTAGTTAACTGGATGATCACTGAGTTAGATTATTGTTCCACTGCACAACTGACCTTCCACTAGTTCCATGAATAGTTAGAAATATTTTAACTTGAAACAACTTGAAAAAACCGACCTTGATTGCAAAAAATTAGAAATCACACATGCTTAACTGAACTCCAAGCCATCTAACTCGAATTTACTAAGCTAATTGAGTGACAAGAGCCATGTCACACAAGTTAATTACCTCCAAGTTGTCTGTTGATGTGGAAATTCAAATTTCCTCAATTTGACCAAGGCAAAATCAAATTGAGACTATATTTCTGCATTTTTCAACACTCATCCCTACCATAGTTGACCTCACCCCCACCTAAGTGGATCTTAACATGTATCCCTTATCTCCTTTGACCCTTCTCTAGTCTATAAGTTAAATTGAATCTCATGGAGAAGGGGTTGGATTTTTTACTCTTGAAAGCACTTTGGATCTCATACTTCCATTATATCCTACTAAAGTATCCAACCTATGATCATACTAATTTTGAAGGCAAGGCTTAGATTGAAGACAACTAGAAGGAGCTTCACAACATCAAGGCATTAGTTGTAATTTGCTTCCATATTTCATTAATACAAATACATTTTTCTTTCTCATATTTGTTGTTATAATGATTGGAACAAGATTTCTTGATCACTTGTATAGGTAATGTTTAAATCATTTATGTATCATGTGATTTAATGATTTGTCTGTTGGTACCCTGCAAATATTGGCTCGAAGCATCGAAGATGAGGTTGAAAGCTATAACAAACAATAGCAAGGAAAAACATCGATAAAAATGGTATTAGTTATTCGTCCCATTGCTTGCATATATGATTTAATGGTAATGAACCTAGAGGGAGTTTTCATGTGTTTGTTTGTTTTGTTCAAGATTTGGTTTCCAATTCTAGGGATATTTGTCTTGTCTAGATGATAATATTTGTCCATAAAAAAAATGGTGATCATATTAGAGAACAATTTGCTATTTGGTTTTATTCCTTGTTTTATTTAAGTGGTATATTTCCTAAGTCATTAGCAGGTCAGATTAGACTCTAAAACCACATATATTTTCAGATCTTTGAAGTGTTTATTTTTTTTTTATCTTTTCTTGATCTTTACGCCTTTCGCACTATTGTGAGAGACAATGTGTCATCATCACACTATGCTTACTTATAAGTTGCGTCGAAGTATGTTAATCACACTATTATGTATTGAAGATCTACGTCAATCCCGAAAAATTGAAATATTCTTAGGGTTTTCCCCTATTTGATATGACATCTGTTTTTTGTTGCGGTTTTTTTAGTCTGTTTATTGTTTGTTTACAATTTAAACTCTTTAGATTTGGTCTTTTTTGTGTGCTTTTTCATAGTTTTATTTTAGTGTGTGTTGCATGTGTTCTTCGAATTTGTGTTTATTTTTTTAGTGCATGTTTTGTTTGCATCATTTTGTTTCATGATTTTTTTCATCGTCATTGAATACTTTCATCTTGTTTGAAAGTAAGGAAGAAAAAATTACATTTGAAGTTTTTTAATGCATTTGGAAAGCAAACAAAAAGTGAAAATATTGCATTCTAGTTCATAGGTGGTGTATTTTTTAGCTTGAGTTTCTAAGCAAAGTGATTATTAAAAAAAATTTCACCCTCATTGATCCAGGTAGCTCTGGAGAGACTCAAAAACCAAAGTATTTTGATTTTTTCGAAACTGGGACTAGATCAAAGAGCTCATCATCCTAATTCCAAAGGCGTAGTTGACACTCAAATCTGACTTCATGTGTGCAAGTTATTAGAAGTCAAAGTTCAAGTCAAAAGGAGGAGGAATTTTCTCGCCAGCTAAATTTTGTAGTCAGGCTAAATCTAGTAGAACTGCCAAAATTAGCAACAACTAACAAAGTGACAATTTTGCACTTAACGACAGTTGGAATTGGTCAAAATGTTGAACAATTAATTTTGTTAGTGACCCCTAAAAATTTGGCTATGATTTTTTATTACTAAAAATGAAATTAAAAATTAAAAATAAAAATAAAGGTGGTGGGTCCAGTGGACCCAAAAAAATTTCCTCCTAATGACCAAATTTAAATTATATTAAAAAAAATATATACAATGGGTCGAGGCCTGCAACTATGACCTAGGACCCTGTCCACCATCGTTATAATGACACACTGTATTGGGGTTGGTGGGGATCGAAACTGCCTAGCTAGTGCGCTAGCCTTCCCAATGAGTGACCCCCAAATAAAAACATCAAAAAAATTTGGGGGAGGTAGTAGAGTTGGAAATCGTGCCTGCCCCCACCTATTTCATACATCTGCCAATGACCAAACGAGCCACATTGTTAAATCTACCCATGGAAAATTATATAAACCTTGTTAATGTGTTATTTGACCAATGAAGCACCACAAAACCCAACATGTCAAAAGAACCACAACAAAGGGAAGAACCATGATAGGCACACAAACTGAGGAGGTGGAACCCTAAGACAAAGAATATGTGAGGAATCTCTTAGATTCCCTGAGGGCCAAATTTTGATAGTGTTAGAATTATGTCAAGTTTATACTCAGATTTCTCAGAATTTCGCCAAGAATATGATGGTGTATATGGTTTTCTGATCTGAGAACCCAATTTTCCAAAATCAAAATGTTGAGTAGTGGAACCTTGAGGGTGGAACCTTGAAGCAAGATTTTATAAGGAATATTTTAGATTCCCTCAAGGTCCAAATTTTTGGCAGTTTGCAAACGGGGTCAAATTTATACTCAAATTTCGTAATTTTTCACAAGGAACACGATGGCACAACCCACTTTAACATTTGAGTAGCTGATTTTGTGGCCATTGTCAAATTGAGAGGTATAATGATGCATTTTGGCCACTTCATTTGTTTTTATTTTGGCTAAAGGATGGATGTATTTTGGAGGTGCCAATGATTTTTGTATGTTGTAGTAGGACAACAAGATCTAAACCTTTGCAAGAAATTCATCATTTTAGCCATTGCATGAAAGTCGAGATGGTGCAGAGATGAAAGAGGGCCATGTAGCCACTTTTCTAGAAAGAATTCATGTTTATAGCCATTGGTCTCAGAATTTCGAGACAATCATGATGATGATGATGTGTATCATTTGAATCTGATCAGTGAACTCAAGAGGACCATTTTTTGCCACTTTATATGTGAGGTCCATTTTTATGCCACTTTTATGAGAGATCATCCCTTTGTCATACAGAAGGAGAATGCCTTGTGAGTGAGAGTTCTTTGTAGGAGAACGTCTCTTCGGAGAGACATGCCACTCCTCATCATCTTTTACAGAGACTAATGAAGAAATCTCCCCACTCTTGACCTAGGGCCTGAAGATGTAGTCCACACTTGACAAACTTTGCTATAAAATTAAGTTGTGTGCATTGTCTTATGATCTCCTTTATGTTTCCTCTTCTTTAAGTTTTTTGTGCATGTAGCTTTTCATACTATTTCCCATGAAATTATGAATACATCATAGAATAAAATATCTTGGTTGATGTCAGTAACTCAGAGAATCTAAATAAGGTTTGGTATCATAACAGTCTTCTTGATGATGTGAATTACAAGTGTGAATGATAACTAGAGATTAAACGTGAAACAAGAAGGAAAATGGAGAAATACAAATATCTCTACAAAGCCCTCTACAAGATGGCAAGCATGGTAGATATATTGTTTGCAAATTATGAGGATAAAGTGGAAAAAGAAGAACATGAGAGAGATAGCATAGGACGATTCCCCATCCCTATATTTGATTGAATATTCTTCCTCTTCATCTTCCTCTCATCATTCAAACGAACAGATCATCCGGAGCCTTCAAGGGGAAAATGTTGAATTGAGGAGACTTACACAGGAAGCAAAAGTGGAGAAGAAAAGATTACAACTTCAATTATGAACCACGAAAGAGGCCTTGGAAAATTTGAAGTTCAATGAGGGCTTAAAAAAGCCATCATCACCTACTTCAAAATCAATAGTTGAGGTAAACAGTGTTGGTAATTCTTCAATTTCATTTTCACATAATGATAGTGATTTGGGTTCTTTTGAAAATCACACTATAGGCATTGGTTCAAGGTTAATGAAGATGATGGGATATGAAGGGCAGGTCCTAGGAGTTAATGGCCAAGGTGTTGCGAATCCCATCCAAGTGGTAGAATTACCATAGCATGCAAGATTGTGCTATGTCAAAAAGGAAGAGACATGAGAGTATTTAAGCGACAAGTTAGAGAGAGTAAAATATGTTGATAGTGCATCACAGAATTCTGGTGATCATGATTGTGGTTCATCTCCAAAGGGAGGTGAGCATTTCAAAGGAAGAGCCAAGGAAAGCTCTCATCACTAGGATTTCACTAGAGACAACTAAGCAAGGTATAAAAACTCTCAGAATTCTATTGTTTGTTTTGATTACAAGCAAACTGGTAATCATGAGAAAAGTTTATGGCATAGAAAGCCATGTACATTTTTTGGTTTAAATGATCATGTTGTTTCCAAGTGTTGGAAAATAATGCCCTTGTACAATAAGGTTATGTCAACAAGGATGAAGCCACGATATAAGGATCTATCTCCACATTAGGGGAAAAATAATGCTAAGAAAGTTTGGAGGAAGAAGAACCATTACAGCCATTATGACAACAAAGGGCATCAGAGAGCTATGCGTTGGGAGCTCCATCCAAAGTTACATCCCTAAGAGACTCCCTCCTAGTTGGAAGTATTTCTAACTATGTTTGGCACGACCACAATTTTAAATCACATGTTGCAATTTTTTTTGTAAAAGTGTTGAAGTGTTTTCCATCACTTATGAATGCAACATGGTGATATTTTTGGCCTTTTATTTGGATAACATGGGGCATGATTTTGTTGTAAACTTTACCATGAGTGATTTATAAACTCTTGGTAAGTATGGGGTTTTCTTGGATCTTATTTTGGTCTTGTAATTGAATATGTATTAGAAGTTACAGGTTTTCATATGATATAGGTGCTGACTTCATCATTCCGACTTTTGAAGTAAAAAGGTGAAGGAAAGGGAAGGTGGCCTACTAGAGGCATCTGTTATGAACATCGAGATTGTTGTCACATTTATTATTTTGGAGGGCCAAAATCTCCTTAGTGGGGAGCAATGATCCATACGGCTCTAGATAGGCTTAAAAATTGAAGTCTTTGGATGTCATTGAAACTAGAACCAGATCAAATAGCTCATCATCATGATTCCAACGATGCAGACGACACTCAAAAATCTGAATTCGTATGTGCAAGTTATTAATAGTCAAAGTTCAAGCCAAAAGGAGTAGGTTTTTTCTCACCAGCTAAATTTGAAGCAAAAATTAATTTGGCATTCTGTCTAAATCTGGAAGAACCACTAAAATTGGTGGCAACTAACTGTGAACAATTTGGAACTTAATGTTAGCTGGAATAGTTTAAAATGATGAACAGTTGATTTTTCTAGTAACCCCTAGAAAATCGACGATGGTTTTTTATTACTAAAAATGAAATTTTTAAAAAAAGGTGGCAAGCCCATTGGACCCGCCAACATTGCCACCCAATGACCACATTTAAATTATATTAAAAAAATAATACACAATGGGTTGGGGCCCGCAATTTTGACCTTGGACCCCACCCACCACCGTTACAACAGCACAACATATTAGGACAAGTGGGGATCGAACCTACCCAGCCAACAGGCCAGCCTATCCAACAGGTGACCCCTAAATCAAAGAAAACTCAATTCAAAACACACCAAGACAAATGAAAATAGTGCACTATTTTGGGGGAGGTCACGGGGTCAGAACCTAGACTTTCCCCCACCAATTTCATACATCCACCAACGACCCAAATAGGCCACGTTGTTAAATCCACCCACGAAAAATTATATAAACTTTGTTAATGTGCCATTCGACCAATGGAGGGATGTGGAACCGAGCACGCCAACGAAGGGCTGTAGAACCGAGCATGTTGAAGGAAAAATAGGTCAGAGCCGCCGACGAGGTGAAACCCTAATGCAAGGAATATGTGAGGAATATTTTAGATTCCCTAGGGGAAAATTTTAACAATGTCACAAATATGTCAACTTTATACTCAGATTTCTTAGAATTCACCAAGAATTTGATGGTGTGTTGTAGCATTTTTGGTTTTGATAAGATAGAATAAAATAGTCAAAAAATAAAAAATGATATTTTGAAAAAATGTTAAGTTAGGATATGGACATAACAAAATTGAATAAAATGTTTTGAAAATATCTTGATGATGATGTCCATATCAAAGAAAATGTTAGGTTAGATGCCCTAAAAAGATCAAGGCAAAAAGAAAATGTTAGGTAGAAAGAAAATAAAACAATTAAACTCTAAAAATGAGCGAGTCTAAATGCCACTACTATTTTTTCTACAAAATAATGGTTGTGTACAGCTTGTCATAAAAGACACAACCCATGACAGTCAAATAGTTTAATCTTGACTACTTCATGCCTTAAATTTGATGTTATAATTAGAGAATAAATATCTGTTCAAATTGTTTAATCTTGGTAGATCAGTAGTTAGGAAGAGAATAATAACGTGCTCATCAGTTTAATCTGAGCCCTTGAAGGTTATAAGGTTAGAATTAGATAGTTTGATTTTTAAATAAACAGAAAGGAAAAGGGTTTGCTAGCTTAAATGCACCCATTAAGTGAAGAAAAAATGATAGGATAAACAAAGGGTAAGTAGAAGAAAGGTTGCAGAAGTTTGATGATTGATTGGACAAAATGTACATTTATCATGTTTTACCATATGTTTCTATGTCCATGAGCCAATTACACAAAGCAAATGAATGTATCCATGATCAATTAATTAAATTCCCTCATCCCCATTCATCCCTATATTTACTAATTTCCCCTTTCCACCTTGATACAGTTCATATTCATTCATTTTCCATAAAAAAAAGAAACCCTTTTTTCTAAGGTCAAAATCCTTTATGCCTAGGAAAAGTGAAAGCCCCATGCTAAATCCCCTTTTACCCAAAAAACCCACAAAAGGTTGTTTATCCTAAGTATATATAATATGTGTGTGTGTGTGTGTGTGTGTGTGTGTGTGTGTGTGTTGAAAACAAATAACTTATCAAAAAGCATCATACTTAGTGTATTTCCCCTTTCCGCTCATATTTCATATTAACACTAACTTATTTTATTAAAACCCTAAAAGTTCCATTTCCTGTATACTATTAACTTCCTTTATTAAATAACCTGAAACCATTAGTTTTATTATAAAGACTATGTATTTAATAAAACATTGCATCAGGGGATCGCAAGCCTTTCAACGTGCATCCACTCTCCCCGCATTGCGATATGTGATTGCGATGGACCAGACCCGATGCAATATATATCATAATTCAATGCCATTTCGCATTCACCTCCATCGCAAGTCCCAGCTAAAGCATTACCCTCCACCATTATGATCTCCGATATGTGATGGGAACCCAGACCCGATGCAGTATTAACCATGATATATTTTCCACGTCGCATCTAGCCCTTATCGCATTGCTTTGTGATGGGCCTTTCCTTCGCTAAAATGCGATTATGATATGCGATGGGAACCTGGACCCGATGCAGTATTATTCATGTTTTATTTTCCACATCGCGTCTGGCCCTTATCGCATCTCTTTGCGATGGCCTTCCTCCGCTAAACTACGATGGGAGCCTGGACCTGATGTCATTTATCCGCTAGAGTGCATAATATTTCAAGTCCGCCATACCGTTTTTTGCTAAGGATTTCTTTGTTAAAATGTTTTTATGATTTAAACAAAGAATCAACCTAAACCTTTGTTTAACCATAAAACCCTGCTAATATTAGTTTTTAACCCATAATAAAGCCCATGCCGCCATAATTAGTCATTGGGACCCTCCGCACTACTCTTTCACTCCACCACTGTCTGATCCAATACATTCAAATCCTCGACCCTCAATGATTTTGGGTTGGCTCTCTGTTCGAGCATTACATACCCGAAAAGTGGTATTCTACTGACCTCCCCTTGCTACGTGTCAGGCCCAAATTATATTGGGTGGCTCCTCCCAAAATTGCCCGCGCCTCATAAGCAGTGTGATGAAAACCAAAACCATCTCCCGCATAATGACGAAATGATCACTATTCACGTTGTGCCATATTTCAAAAAGAAATTTGTTTTTCCATTTAAACACAAAAAACACCATTTTGGCTTTGTTTCGCCCGTTTACACAGTGAAACCTCCATAAGCCTCTACAACCAATAAATTTTTTTTACCTTCCGATATGCTCTAGACTCCTTACAATATCCTTTCAACCCCAAATAAGCCATTGATGTCCTCCTTTGTCACCTATGTTTTCTTAACAATTTCTGTGTTTTGAAGGGGAAAACTTCTATTCCAGGCTTACAAAGAAAAAGCATGCATATAGTTTGAAGACAAATACAAAGATCTTACTGTTCAAAAACATAGTAAAAACCTAAAATGCACAGTAAAGGTAAAGGGAACACAGTAAAGGTTACTTAGCAGGGTCAAAGGATATTCACAGAGTTTAAAGAGTATCAGATGAAAGATCAAATGAAGGAATCAACTACTATAAAGGATACAAACAATCAAGTAGCTTAAAGGGCAGAATATTAAACAACAAATCCAGCACAACCTGAATAACAGGGACAGCAAGAAGCAGTTCAATAGCTGCCCCTATCTTCTTGCATGAATATCTTTCCTTTCCTAGAATAAATCTTAATCAGGTTTAGCATATTTTCATAGTTTCATTATTGTATAATAACTCTCTTCTCGAGGTGTTCAATGTTCAAGGTTCAAGGTTCATTTGTCATTGCTTGTAAAGTCTTAACTGTTCATTCTACTTTGAACCTGGTTGCACCTTAGAAGGAAGATTTTGTAGACACTTGATCTACTCAATCTTTCTGGAACCTTAATACAAAGCAGAGGATTCTGAATTTGGTTTTACACAGTTTTTGTTATCCTGTAAGTTTTTCTAGTTATCAATCATTATGTTTTTATTCATATGCTTATGAATTATAGAGATATCTAGGTAGGAATAATTGTGTCTCAATTTATTCCTATAAGCTCCCAAAGTGATAAACTATTAAGAGAATGGATTAATGAACTGTTTGTTTAGCTAATCCCCTCTAATAAGTAAATCATCAACATCTTTTGTAAGTTTAAGTATATTGCCTTGAATCTTTGGAACGTAGTTTAGAAGGTTTTCATACTTATGATTGTTCTGTTTTACAGTCTGGAAACTGTGATAATCATATTTTTTTGTCTTCTTCTCACCACTATTTGATCTATATCACTGTGTAATGTTTTATAGCAACCCTTTGTTGAGATATTAATATTATCCAAAGGATTAAGTATTTCAATTCTAAATCTGTCTTCGTTCATTGGTCTTCCAAAACTAAAACCAAAAACTCCAAAACAATTATTTTTAGATGCTCTGCCATTAGTAGCTGACCTACTACTATCTCAGAGGTACAACATCAGATTGGTGCCATTAACGGGGATTCAAATTTCTTTTAAGTTTCCCTTGGGACAAATATATTCATTCATTCTTTTCCTTTAAGGTGATTAAAGGATTTAGAAAGGTTAAAATCATTCACCTAGGCAACTCCACACTCCCAAGCTGGCACCTTTTAAACATACCAGATCTCGTTCAGAAGCTGACATAGTTAGTCCTCTGTCAGATACTAAAAGGTTTCTAAGAAAAGCTAGTTCTAAAAGGGAACACCAACCATCTTCTTCTTCCTCTTCAATCCTACAGTCTGAAGAATTAGAATCATTTGACCCCTATAGTAATATCCCATCTGATCCCGATTTCTCCCATTTATCACCTAGGGTTGCTGAACTTCTAGATAAAAGAGTTGATTTTAAGTCATCCTACCTTATTCATTCATTAGAATCTCATCCAATACCCACACTACCACTAGGATCACCTAAAACTATATCTGATTTGGGTGTTAATCTACCAGAATATAAACCCATAGATTTCATATCCCCTACCACCTATCCATTTCCTTCCATTTTTTATCGACCTGAAGCTTCTTCTTCTGAACAACCTGAAGAGACCTTCTCTATATATACCAATCCTCTTTTTGAAACAAAAGAAGGTATTCCTTTACAGGTCCTGCAGTTAGTTCTTAAGACTCCTTTGAAGTCTTTCAAGAGATCTCCTCCTCCTTCACCTCCAACTAGTTCATCAACCCCGGAATCACCATCTTCATCCTCTACTTATTCTTCATCCTCTACATCCACACAAACACCTCATACCCACCTGAACAACCTCATACACCTCAAGCACCTCATACACCACCTGCTATCATCGCTTTCTGACCTATTGTGCAAGCTTGATATGCTACCTTAGTCTTACCTAATAACCTTGATGCATTCCCAGTTGGATACTTAAAATACCTTCCCAAGTACAATGGAGAAACTGGTCCCTCAGCTGAGGACCATCTTCAAGCTTTTCTAGAATTTGCAGTCAACATGAATATTGAACAAGAAAACGTTTATATGAGATTGTTTGTATAGTCACTTGAAGAAAATGTGAGGATTTAGTTTAGGTAGTTACTAGCAACTTCCATTAGAAATTGGGAAGAGCTTACAACCATATTTAAAAATCAATGGGGTGTGAAAAAGGATCCTCTTTACTTCCTCATAGAATTTGAAGAGCTTAAAAGGAACTTCGGTGAACCAGTATTAGATTTTATCAAAAGATTCAATAAACTCTATCACAAAATGCCTGTTGATTGTAAGCCCCCTGTAGCAGCAGCTAACTCTAGATTCTCTAAAGCTTTTCATGATGACTTTGCTACTATTCTACGAGAGAGAACTTCAATAACTCTTGAAGATATGCAAAGAAATGCTACAGAAGTAGAATCAAATAGGGCAACCTCAACTTCTTTAAAACTTAAGGAAGAAAAGGCCCAAAGAAAACTCAAATTTGTTCAAGAAGCCTCTAGTTCTTCTAAGACTAAATTAGAAGACTCAAAAATAGATTAAATAACATCTCTTCTTAGAAACCTATCAAAGAGGATTTCAAAGTTTGAGACCCAACCCAAGACAATACAACAAACAGTTACTAGACGTCAAAACCAAAATCAAGGTCAGTATAAAAGAAATCCACCACTACAAATTCTCCAGAGACCTAGCAATGATGAATAGGTTCCTACTCCTCTATTTATATATGACCAACAACCTGATGATAATACTATGACAATTACTGAAGATATCAATAGTATGGATTCTTCTTCCAATCAAACAACCATCATTCCTCTCTCACAACAAAATCAAGTTCAAGAAGATCTTAGGCCTAGGCCTGATCCTCGGAGACCTCCAAAGGAAACTGCAATAATTGAACCACGTACCAAAACTGTTGAATCTCAAACAACTATTATTCAGCCCTTAGATTAGTCAATTGATACTACCCAAACTGGTAAAAACATTTTGACTACATTTAATGTTGAAAAAGAATTAGAGAGGGTTAAGATCCCAATTCCACTGTCAGAACTTTCTAAAAACCCTAGTTACAAAAGCTAAGTCACAAAATGGATACAAAATACCTCAGTTGATGCTAAAGGTGATGTCATAAGTCTACAAGATGAAAAACCAGTAGTAGTTTTTGGCCCTAGTTCAGACATGATAGATGAGATAGTGCCTCCTTTATATGTAACTGGTAAAAAAAATGATTCCATTTTGTATAATTATATGCTTGATTCAAGAGAATCACACAACTTTATGCCAAAACCTATCATGGACCATTTGAAACTCGACATAACTAGATCCTACCATGACCTGTACACATTTGATTCTAAAAGGGTGCCTTGTTTGGGATTGATCAAGGATCTAGTGGTTACCCTTGCCAAAATTCTATTGAAAAGTGTAGTACTTGATATTGTTGTCACAGATATCCCTCCCAAGTTTAGAATGCTCCTTTCTAGGTCTTGTTGTGCCAAATTAGGGGGGACTCTATAGATGGATATCTCATATGCTACTATTCATATTTATGGAGGAGAGAAATTAAGATTATATAGAGAGGTAAGATTTATACATACTGTTTGTAATACTGACCAACCAAGGAACCATCCAATTTATGCAATAGATCAAGACTTTGGTTGTTTTCAACTCACTTCAAACCAACATAAAACTCAAGTCAAAATTGAAGAGGTAGTTGAAATTCCTGAACCAAACCAAAATAATATTTGGAAATTGTTCTTTGATGGCTCTTGCACGAAATATGGGGCAAGAGATGGAGTAGTTTTAATTTCACCTGAAAAAGAAAATATAACCCAATCATGTAAATTAGACTTCGAAGTTACAAATAATATGGTTGAATATGAAGCTTTCCTTTTAGGATTGCAACTAGCCAAAAGCTTAAAAGTTCAAAACTTAAGTGTTTTTATCGATTCAGAATTTATTGTTAAGCAAGTAAGAAATGTTTGCCAGACCAAGCACCTTAGACTTAGGTCCTACCGAAATGAAGTATGGGATTTAGTTGAAAACTTCTTTGATGCTTTAAATTTTACTCATGTTCCCAGATATCAGAATATTCATGCAGATGCCTTAGCTGTCGCTGCTATCTCTTTTAAAATTCCTGATCATACTGATGTACTGTATCAAATACAAGTCAAATATAGGCCATCTATCCCAAATAATCTGAAACATTGGCAAATATCCAAAGATGTTGAAAATTTGAAATCATTTCTACAGGTAATAGATGATTTTTCATTTCTACAAATTGATGAAGATAGAACTAAAATAAATGAAAATGCAAATGGAAATGATACTTCAGATTTCAAAACCCAAATTTCTAATCATGACATTATTCAATTATCTAATAAATTTATTCCAAAAGGACTCATTCCTTTAGAAAGATTGTTTGATCAAAATGATGTCCTCTGAAACCCTCATTCCATTTCTTCAGAAGATGACATATAAGAGATTAACATTGGAACTAATGAAGATATCAAAAAAATCAAAATATGTGCATCTCTAGACCTTGAGATCAAAGCTCAATATCTTAAGTTACTATAGAATTATAAGGATGTTTTTGCTTGGACTTATGCTGATCTAAAACACCTATGATACTTCATTAATACAACATAAGATTCCTTCAAAGCCAGAAGCAAAACCTTATCAACAAAAACTTAGAAGGATAAATCCAGCCCTTCTACCAACTATAGAAAGGGAGATTAAGAAAATGCTAGATGCTCAGATCATCCTCCCTCTTAGATATTCTAATTGGGTTGCAATTCTAGTTCCCGTTAGAAATAAAAATGGAGAAGTAAGACTCTATGTGGATTTTAGAAATTTGAGCAAGGCATCACTAAAAGATAATTATCCTTTGCCAAAAATGGATTAGTTACTTCAAATGGTTTCAGGAGCAAAAATACTTTCTATGCTTGATGGTTTTTCAGGTTACAATTAAGTGAATGTTGATACAACAGACAGAGAGAAGACAACCTTTGCTACACCCTGGGGTACATTCATGTATGCTAGGATGCCATTTGGCTTAACCAATGTTGGAGCAACATTTCAGAGAGATATGGACATAGCTTTTATTGGTCAGGTAAATAAATTTGTGGTTATTTATCTTGATGACATAATTTTTTTTCTAAATCTAATCAGAAACATCTAAAGCACTTGATGGAGATTTTTCACAGGTGTAGAAAATTTGGAATATCATTAAACCCTAAGAAGTCCTTGTTTGTTGTCAAAGAAGGAAAATTGTTGGGCCATAATTCCAAAGGAGGGAGTAGTAATTGACCCAAAACGAGTATCTACAATTGAATCATTGACCTTATCTAAAAATAAGAAGGAGATTAAATCTTTTCTAGGCAAGATTAATTTTCTAAGGAGGTTTATTCCAAATTATGTAGAGATTGTAAAAGATATAACTAACATGCTCCAAAAGGGCCATGAAGTCAAATGCATTGCCTCTTCTAGGCATGCATTTGAACAAATAAAAAGGGATACCTCTGAAGCTCGCACCTTAGCCAGCCCTAATTATACTAAGCCATTTAGTATTTTCTCTTTTTCCTCTGAAACAACTCTTGCTGCCATTCTATTACAAAAAATGAATGACCAACCCATAGCCTTTTTCAGAAAGGTTATGAGAGATGCTGAGCTTAAGTATGACATCATTAAGAAGCAAGCCTATGCCCTTATTCAAGCCCTAAAATCATTCAGAATGTATGTCTTACATTCACCTATTATTGCTTATGTCCCTAACAGTGTTGTGAAAATCGTCGTAACCCAACCAGACAATGATGGGAAAAGAGGTAGATGGATCACTCAAATTCGGGAGTTTGATCTAACTATCAAGACTGCCAAGCCAGTAAAAGGTCAAGGATTAGCCAAGCTTCTAGTTGAATCCAACTGCAAAGTACTTGGAATCTATTCTGTTTTAGAAATACAAGGGAAGAACCCACAAGAACCTTATGTCCTTGCAGAAGGGGAGAATCCACAAGAACCTTCCCTTCATCCTAAAGGGGAGAATCCATAAGAACCTCTACCTTTAGAGTAGATCAGTCATATACACATTGATGAAAAATTCTTGTTGTCAAACTGGTATCAAGATATTGTAAATTTCTTGATCCATTTTGAATTTCCAACATCGTTCTCCAAAACCCAGTATAAAACCCTTAAGTTAAAATCAGTCAAGTACTGCATTATAAATGCAAATTTATACTAGAAAGATCCACTGAATATTTTGTTATTATGTTTAATAGAATCAGAAACTGAAGGAATCATTGATTAGTTTCATACAGGATTTTGTGGGGGACATTATGCTTGGAGAGAAATAGCATACAAGATTATGAGGGGAGGATTTTATTGGCCCACATTGTTCTTACAAGTAGGGGAAAAGGTCAGAGGTTGTGTTCCTTGTAAAATGTTTGCTGGTAAACAAAAATTAGTAGCTCTTCCACTCGTTCCATCAATAGTTTCAGCACCCTTTTCTCAATGGGGATTAGATTTTTTCAGAGATATTCACCCCACTTCAGGTAATTAGCATAGATGTTTCCTCACTGCAACAGACTACTTTACTAAATGGGTGGAAGAAATTCCAGTCAGAAATGCTACTGATTCAGTAGTAATTAAGTTTACTGAGGAGAATATCTTATATAGATGTGGTTTCCCAACTCAAATTGTCACTGATAATGCAACAAATTTTTCTAGTGTTAAAATGATTGACTTTTTCCGGAAATATCAGATTCTATTACATCATTCAACTCCATACTACCCTCAAGGTAATGGCCTTGTAGAGTCATCAAACAAAAGTATGGTAAAGGTAATAAAAAAGACTCTAGCTGATCATAAGAAGAGCTGGGATTCACATTCGATTTATGTAGTATGGGCAAACAGAATTACTCAAAAGAGATCAACTAGAAAATCTCCATTTCAATTAGTCTATGAGAAAGATGCAATCTTCCCTACCAATTTTTCTTTCTCGGTTTTAAAATTCCTACAGGATTCAATAGATGAACCTGATGATTTTTCAAGAAGAATAAATCAAATTATTGAACTTAATGAAAACATAGATGAAGTTCAACACAAATTGAAGAAATATCAGAATAAGATGAAGGCCTTGTTTGACAGAAGAGCCAGGGAAAGGGACTTTAAGGAAGGTGATCTAGTTCTAAGATGGGATGTCAGGAGAGAAGAGAAAGGAAAGCACGACAAATTTGAAAATATATGGTTTGGGCCTTTAGCAATTGTTGAAGTGAAGGGTAAAAACACTTTTGTGTTGTAGAATCTTGAGGGGCTATATTCCACTTATCTTGTAAATGGAAGGTTTCTCAAACATTACATTCAGTACTAAGAAGTTGAAATAGTTTTCATTGTAAATACTCCAGTTTTCTTTTCAAGATGTCAGTGTGATTTTTCTTGCAGCAAGGACTCCATAGCCCAAGGAGAAGGCACATGGATCTGCAGGTTCTCTGCATTCTATAGGAGAAAGCAGTCCCCAGATGGAGCCAATGTTGCAGCATTTTTTGGTTTTGATAAGATAGAATAAAATAGTCAAAAAATAAATAATGATATTTTGAAAAAATGTTAAGTTAGGATATGGACATAACAAAATTGAATAAATTTTTTTGAAAATATCTTGATGATGATGTCCATATCAAAGAAAATGTTAGGTTAGATGCCCTAAAAAAATCAAGGCAAAAAGAAAATGTTAGGTTAGAAATAAAAGAAAACAAATAAACTCTGAAAGTCAGCAACTCTAAATGCCACTACTATTTTTTCTGCAAAAAAATGGTTGTGTGCAGCTTGTCATAAATGCCACAACCCATGACAGTCAAATAGTTTAACCTTGACTGCTTCATGCTTTAAATTTGATGTTATAGTTAGAGAATAAATATCTGTCCAAACTGTTTAATATTGGCAGATCAGTAGTTAGGTAGAGAATCATAAGGTGCTCATCAATTTAATTTGAGCCCTTGGAGGTTATAAGGTTAGAATTAGATAGTTTTCTTTTTAAATAAACAGAAAGGAAAAGGGTTTTCTAGCTTAAATGCACCCATTAATTGAACCATATGTTTCTATGTCCATGAGGCAATTACACAAAGCAAATGAAGGTATCCATGATCAATTAATTAACTTCCCTCATCCCCATTCATCCCTATATTTACTAATTTCCCCTTTCCACCTTCATACAGCTCATATTCATTCATTTTCCATACAAAACCCCTTTTTCTAAGGTCAAAATCCTTTTTGCCTAGGAAAAGTGAAAGCCCCATGCTAAATCCCCCTTTACCCAAAAATACCACAAAAAGTTGTTTAGCCTAAGTATATATATGTGTGTGTGTGTGTGTGTGTGTGTGTGTGTGTAAGCAAATAACTTATTAAAAAACATCATACTTCGTGTATTTCCCCTTTCCGCTCATATTTCATATTAATGCTAACTTATAGTATTAAAACCCTAAAAGTTCCCTTTCCCATATATTATTAACTTCCTTTATTAAATAACCTGAAACCATTAGTTTTATTATAAAGACTATATATAATAAAACATCACATTGGCGGATTGTAAGCCTTTCAACGTGCATCCACTCTCCTCGCATTGTGATATGCGATTGCGATGGACCCGGACTCAATGCAATATATATCATAATTCAATTCCATTTCACATATGCATCCATCGCAAGTCTCGGCTAAAGCATTACCCTCCGTCACTGCTATATCCTATATGTGATGGGAATCTAGACCCAATGCAGTATTAACCATGATATATTTTCTACATTGCGTCTGGCCCTTATCACATTCCTTTGCAATGGGCCTTTCCTTCACTAAAATGCGATTGCGATATGCGATGGGAACCTGGACCCAACACAGTATTATTCATGTTTTATTTTCCCTATTGCGTCCAGCCCCTATTGCATTCCTTTGCAATGGGCCTTCCTCTGCTAAATTGCAGTTGCGATATGTGTTGGGAACCCAAACCCGACGTCATTTATCCGCCCGAGTGCATAATATTTCAAGTCTGCCATACCGTGTTTTGCTAAGGATTTCTTTGTTAAAATGTTTTTATGATTTAAACAAAGGATGAACCTAAACCTTTGTTTAACCATAAAACCCCGCTAATCTCAGTCTTTAACCCAAAATAAAGCCCATGCCGCCATAACTAATCATTGGGCCCCTCTGTGCCGCTCTTTCACTCCACCATCGTCCAATCCAATACTTTCAAATCCACAACCCTTAGTGATTTCAGGTTGACTCTCTGTCCAAGCATTACCCACCAAAAAAGCGGTACTCTACCGACATCCCCTTGCTATGTGGCAGGCCCAGATTATATCGGGTGACTCCTCCCAAAACCGCTCGTGCCTCATAAGTGATGCGATGAAAACCAAAACCATCTCCTGCATAACGACAAAATGAACACTGTTCACTTTGCACCATATTTCAAAAGGAAAGTTGTTTTTCCATTTAAACGCAAAAATCACCATTTTGGCTTTGTTTCACCCGTTTACACAGTGAAGCCTCCATAAGCCTCTGCGACCAATAAAACCATTGTGTTACCTTCCCATACGCTCTAGACTCCTTCCAATATCCTTTCGAGCTCAAATAAGCCATTGATGTCCTCCTCTGTCACCTATGTTTTCTTAACAATTTCTGTGTTTTGCAGGGAAAAACTTATGTTCCAGGCTTACAAAGAAAAAGTCAGCATACAATTTGAAGACAAATACGAAGATCTTACTATTGAAAAACATAGTAAGAACTTGAAATGTACAGTAAAGGTAAAAGGAACACAGTAAAGGTTACTCAGCAGGGTCAAAGGATATTCACAGAGTTTAAATAGTATCAGATGAAAGATCAAATGAAGGATTCAACCACTGTAAAGGATACAAACAATCAAGCAGCTTAAAGGGAAAAATATCAAACAAAAAAGCCAACACAACTTGAACAACAGGGATAGTAAGAAGCAGTTCAATAGCTACCCCTATCTTCTTGCATGAAGATCTTTCCTTTCCTAGGATAAATCTTAATTAGTTTTAGGATATTTTCTTAGTTTCATTATTGAATAAGTAACTCTCTTCTCGAGTTGTTCAATGTTCAAGGTTCAAGGTTCATTATTCATTTCTTGTAAAGTCTTGATTGTTCATTCTACTTTGAACCTGGTTTCACCTTTGAAGGAAGCTTTTGTAGACACTTGATGTACTCAGTCTTTCTAGAACCTTAATACAAAGCAAAGGATTCTGAATTTGGTTTTACACAGTTTGTGTTATCTTATAAGTTTTTGCAGTTATCAATCATTATGTTTTTCTTCATATGTTTATGACTTATAGAGATATCTAGGCAGGAATTATTTTGTCTCAATTTATTCCTATAAGCTCCCGAAGTGATCATCTATTAAGATAATGGATTAATGAACTATATATCTAGCTAATCCCCTCTAATCAATAAATCATCAACATCTTTTGTAAGCTAAGTATATTGCCTTGAATATTTGGAACGTAGTTTAGAAGGTTTTCATACTTATGATTGTTCTGTTTTAGAGTCTGGAAACTATGATAATCATATTATTTTTTGTCTTCTTCTCACCACTATTTGATCTATATCACTGTGTAATGTTTTATAGCAGCCCTTTGCTGAGATATTAATATTATCCAAAGGATTAATTATTTCAATTCTAAATCTATCTTCATTCATTGGTCTTAAAAAACTAAAACCAAAAACCCCAAAACAATAATTTTAGATGCCCTGGCATTGGTAGCTAACCTACTACTATCTTAGAGGTACAACATAAACAACTTTTTGATCTAAGCAGTCGATTTTCCAGAGGAAAAACTTTAAGCAGTGGAACTTTGAGGGTGGAACCTTGACACAAGAATCTCCAAGGAATCTTGTAGATTCCCTAAAGACCTAGATTTGGCAGTTTCAAAATACGGTCAACTTTTGATCCAAAAATGGATCCTAAATAAACCTCAGTCTAAAAGACTTCATATAAGAGGTAAAGGGTGTTGAATGGCACAAATCATTTGTAAATTAGAGGAAAATTAAAGTCATAGGTTGCTCTCAGAAATAGTCTCATTGTAGAGATCTCTTCATTCTGAATCCCTTGCAACTTGAATGGGCAAAAACTGACTTGGGATACAGAAGTTATCAAAAAATGAAGCTTCCCTTTTTCCTTTGGAAAAAAAAAAAAGAGACAAAATCCCCTAAGAATGGGTCCTAAAAGCCCTCTAAGTCTTTAAAATATCCTACAAGATCAAAACCATCACAAAAGGAGAAGTTTTAGAAATATCGGACTACACTATCAGAAGGCAAAAACACAAAGAAATGAAAAAAAAAGGCCTATCAGAGGCTTAAACCAACAATGAACAGGAGTCGTCGGATCCGGCCAATCAACTATCCAAATCCAATCAGAAAATTGCAATCGCCGGTGGCAGTCGGAGGATATCGGAATGGGTTATATGATTATTACGATCATGATATCGCAATCGGCAATTACAACGGAGCGATATTGCAATCGGCGATTACAGTGGAGTGCACCTTAAATGGCTTGAGGTATGTGTGATATATGATTGCGACAAGTCGCATCGCAATATCCAATCGGAGCTACACAACAACGCAGGGCTATATGTTATATATATGCAAAGCGATGGTTGGACCCGATGGGGCTATAAACGATAGATGAAATATTTTAAAATCCGCCCAAAGGCATTTTTATGTAATTTCGCATATTTCGTTTAAAACAAAAAACGAAGGAATGCACCGATGCGATGAATCTGGACCTAAAGGGGTTCCGAAATGTAAATGAATAATAAAGAAAATCCGCCATAAGGTTGTTTTATGGGAATTTGTAGTGTTTTAATGTATTTTAAAATACAAAGGAGAAACCGTGAAACAAGGGCATTGTGACTTGCGAGAAGTGATTTCAGGCGAACCTGATAGGGATGTAGTGCACATTTATGAAGATTTGAAGTCTGGTGAATAGTGTTCTCTACATATTTTTCTCGTGTTTAGTGTATTTTCTTGTGTAGGCCGAGAATGCCAAAATTTGTGGATTTCAAAGGCCCGTTGGCCCCTTCCATTACAACATAGGTGGCCACCATCCTGGAGGGTGTTTATCAATGATGGCTAATGCTTAGAAGGGATTTGAGCAGACCAAAGCAGGAAGATAGAGAGCCCGAAAGGGAAATGAACATGCAGTGTTGATTGGCTTTAAAAGCCATGAATGTCAAAGGAAGGGGGCTACTGAGGTTGTGTAGGAATTTACAAGGTAAGTTCCTCAGACAGAACACCAAAGGACACCGCTCACAAACAGATCACAGATCAATACAACAGTATTTTTGACGTGGTTAAAACTCTCAAAGAGGGAAACAATCCACGGCCTGAGCCAACACAGCCACTTCAGGCAATTTATTAATAAAAGAATGAAAATTTACATAAGCTTCTATCATGAACAGTTAACCTACAAATGACCCTCCATGCTCTTTAAATAGAGATCATGGACCAATCGGGTGTCAAGCCACGGATCAAGTGTCGGTCATACCGAGGAGAGAATGAACCGTCGGATCACTACATATCGTGACCGTCGGATTGTAAGTTACAAAATGTACA
>APFE030436245.1:31548-78441 GCA_000404065.3 Pinus taeda | reverse complement strand
TGAGGTTGATATTGACCCTAAGGTTGGTACTGACCTTGAGGTTGGTACTGACCTTGCGGTTGGTACTGACCTTGGGGTTGGTACTGACCTTGAGGCTGGTATTGACCTTGAGGCGTATATTGATACTAGGGTTGACCTTGAGGTACATATTGATACTGGGGTTGATCTTGAGGAAAATATCGTCCCGTAGGAACATACTGTCCATGAGGTTTCCCCCCAGGCAGTAACGGATTGCCTTGGGGTTGCCCCCAGGCGGTATTGGAGTACCTTGCAGCTGCCCCCCAGACGGTATTGAACTACCTTGAGGTTGCGGATTAGGAGTAGTACCAGACATCATAAGAATCTCTTCGACACTTAATGGTTTAGTTCCGTTATGACCAGGAGATACGACATAATCGATGGGTCGAGGAGAAGATCCTAAAAACATACCAGATACAGACTGATACCCAGGAGGAACAAAAGGACCGCGATGTAAGAAGGTTTCTGGCGTCTGAGTAAACAAGGATGACTGTCTCGACATATTCAAAGGAGGATAATAACCTCTGGGTGTTGGATGGAAAGGAAATCAAGGTGGTGAAGACACGAGACTTGGACTTTCTAAGAAATTGGTCAACGAAATATACCAAGCGTCACCTCTAATGGGACTGTAGAAAATAGATTCACGCTCCCTAATTTCAATATTCAGTTGATTTTTAGGGATGCTTATACCTTCGTTCGGACTTGAACTTACAATTTCTTCAATGGAAATGAGTCCCAAAGGAAGATTCTCGATAATGATATTTTCTACTCTAGGTGAACTAGGACCACTAGAAACAGGAGAAGCAAATCCTGAAGATGGAGTAGCAGCAATTTCAGTTTTAGGTTCAGAGATTTCAGGTTCTTCAACTAATAAGCTAGTAGGAGTGATACTACCAGTAACCTCAGAAAATGAAATCGGTTCAGAAATATGTTCTGTTTCTTGCACTAGATAATCAGAATGTACAATCAATGAGACTCTCTGGCCTCCGGTGATCCAACCCTACTTTCACTGGGTGTGACAAGGGCTCGCAGCTGTTCCAGTTGACTTGGTGTAAATTCGGGAGGCTGCCCCCGTAGTCAACGGGATTGTCACGGTAATTTAGCCACGATTAATTATTTAATTACTTCACACGAAAACAAAGAAAAATATCAAGAAAAAGCACCTAAAGTCTCTAAAGAACCAAACAATTTGAAGCACACGCCTAACAAATGTAGGATATCAAACCACACACAAACAATATCTTTCCAGATCGAAAACACTAGTTGGTGATGAAATCCAACGTCGCAGAATTTAATACAGAAATGGCAGTTGGAACAGTTACCCTGACAACCTGCTTAATGAAATAGACTAGCACAAGTTTCTCCACTATAACCGTCTCGAGTGAAGATAACCCCCCAGAGAGTCCAAGTGAGTCTAGTCGATGTCTACTCCAGGTACAGTGGGATCTTCCCTCCACCGTCACCTAGGAAAGAATCCTAAAGATTATGGTCACTAAGGTCACCAACGGAAACAAATATACCTGGGGGAACAGTACGATCCGATATGCACACAAGGGCAGAGTAACAAGCTCAATCCCCTTGAAGGCTCCTTGACATAATCCATGATTTACCAACAAGTGTCCCCAGGCTCCTCGACAATGGTTAATCCGAGGTTTACAGTTTTTAATACGTGAATATCTTCTATCGTTCCCAATGAGGAAGGATTGATTCCCACACTAGTTCGGATATGATCTCGTGCTTCTCCTTTAAGAGGAGCTTTCCCAAAGCATAGATGTAACAATTGGAATTTCTCCCTATCGCAAGATCGACTACTTGTTTGTTTAAACTACCTTGGAGAGTTAATTACTCCCTACTCCAAGATACTAGCCTAAGCTATGTTGGTGAAAAGAGCCCTAGAAAATAAAACGATTGCTAGATTGATTTTAATTAAGCGTTAATTTTATTGTTTGTTCCTTAAGCCAATTGGTGCATAGATGAAACTTTACAGTATGAAGACTCGACTCCAAAACACTAAAACATGCACCTAAGATGACAACAATTCCTTTTCCTTTTCAATGAATTTCTAGCTAAGGAAGAGTTGAAAATGCAATGCTTTGAAAATCAAATCTTTCTCTTAACATACAACTGAAAGGAAACTTTTTGTCTTTTCCAACGAACTTTAAAAAGCAAGACACTAATCAAGCTCACAGAAAATCCATTTTCTTTTCAACAATCAACAACTACAAGAATAAGCAATTCCTTTAAGAGAGATTTTAAGATTTCTAGAAAAACTCTAAAAAACTGTTGAAAACAAATTTTCAACAAGCTTGTATAATTTCTACGAAAAACTCAAAACTATGATCTAATCTTGAGATCTAAATGAAAATGGATTGAAAAGAAACTTGAAATGTTTTTGAGGATGCTCAACTTAGTGTTTCAGCTAACTAAGGATCAATTTGTTCATCTCAACAAACTAATCAAAAACATCCAAATATATTTTAATAGAAAAATTAAATTCGAAACTTTTAATCAAGTTCAATCAAAGTTTTGCAAAAGAGACAAATGGGATCTAGGTCTCTTCATGGATAGATTTCATAAGCTAGTCAAACTCAGCAAGAAGACCAAAGAGACCAGGGTGATCTAAGGCTCTAAGGTTGTGGATCTCTGAGCTACTACAAAGACCAAGCAAAACCCAATCCAATAAACAAAACTTCTTATAAAATCATTCCAAACAAGAATGCTAATGAAAACTAACTCACAAGGAACTTTTGTCAAGACAAGTGCAGGTCTGGGCATATACTAACAGCTATAGACAAAAACTAAACCTAACTGGGTAGATGGATCTTAGGTTTTTCAAATTTTTGACAAGGGTTCACAGGCATCTAGTAGAACCAGGTGCGGTGCTGCTCTATGTTACACTGTAATAGTGCGGATAGGTCCGCACTATAACTAACTCAGAGGATGCGGTCCTCTTCCAAAATTTCAAAAAATAAAAATCCAACCAGGATCTAACCAGTACCCAAACTCACATATATCAAGGCAAAATAAAAAACAAAAACTTAAGTTCCTCAAGTCAAAGCAAAAAGAAATAAAAAACCAAACCAGTCCCCAGTGGAGTCGCCAATTTGTTGGTCGGATAAATCATTCTTGTGGACAAGACTGATCTCCCTAGTATCTAATGATATCTAGTAAAAAAAAGCACAAGCAAATCTACTTTTCTCTAAACATGTTTCAATTCATTAATGAATACTAAGAGGTGTAACAGACCCTACCTCGGTCCAACGCTTGTGTGAGGCAGTTTTATCCCAACAGCCTCAAGCAGTTCTCATTTAATAACCTGCATACACAAACAAGCACACATCAAAGCATACCTACGTATAAAAAAACATGTCATTATGAAGATAAAGGAGCTCATAAAATAAACCATTAGAGACAGTTCATTGAGAAAAACAAACTTGATTGTATTAACTTTATGAATAAAAGAACCATACAACCTTTTCCTTGATGTTGCACAAGTTCTTTCCAGGGTCTAGCAGGAGTGTCCTCTACTTTGACAAGCCTCACTCACTTCCCAAATGACATGAAAGGTATGTGATCTCTCCTCTCACAAGCTCAAAAAGGAAGCCTAGTTTTTAGCAGCATTTACCCTCAAGAATCTTCAGCTTTCAACCTCCCCTACAACCAGCCCAATGTATGAATTTATAGTGCAAATGGAGGAAGTTGCGGGTCAAACATTGAAGGGATAAGTTTCTCCTTCAATGGGATAAGCACCTCATATCATGGAGTTAGCTCCCTTAGTTATGGAATGGATGAACCAAGGTGGAGTGGACTTGCCAGCGTAATATTCCTTCTAGAAGTGTTTAGAAGTGACCCAAGATCAGTTTTTAGGAATGAACTCATGCCTTTTTAACTTTTACAGGGGTTCGCAGCCATTACTCAATAGACAGAGAGGTTAGGTTCGCGGGAAACATGACCATTGGGTGCGGCACCGCAGGCAATCCTAGGAGAAAGTGCGAAACCAAGATTTGAAATATTTTTAAGGTCTTTCTCCCATTTTCAAGGCTTGACATGAAGAGCCTAGGTTTAAGACTTGCAAAGGAGGTATGTATGAGTGTTGATGGACTCACACAAACTATAGAAATTCATGGTGACAATTTTTTTTGTAACACTTGGTTAATGCTGGTAGCTCGAATAATCTGGATCACTCATGGCCAGGGGGCGCAGGAATTGTGTATCCTATAGTTTCTTTGATTTGTATCTAAATAATAGTTCGTGTTTCTTGCATTGAATATTACACTTGTTTGTTTTCTTAAAACCTTTTACTCCTTACTGTAGTTAGAATTCATCAAAGTAAAATCTTGCATTTAATTTCATTGCACTTACTACATTTCATAGGTACAAAAAAACATTAGAAACTTGAGTTAGGGAGTGAAACCCACTTACTACATCATGTTTATGTAAGCTCCTCTTACACAAGAGTTTAGCATAAGATCACATTGATCCCAACAAAGTAATTGATCGTGCTTCATTGGTCTTGTTATCGTTGAATTTCACATATTACAAACGACGTTGAAAAACACTTGGGGATCACTTGAGAGGACTACCCTCATTTTGAGGAACCTCTCACGGGGATTTTGGGTTTATTACCCTACTCTTTTGTGTATGTCTGATTGTTGACTATCCCCCCAAGCTGGGTTGTTGTAGATGGTGACCTTAGTGAACATAATCCTAGTGATAATACACAAGGTTATGGTAAGGGGAAAGTCCTTTCTATACCTAGAACATACATTGGTTAAACTCACTCACGCCTTCCTAGAGGGTGTTCCATTTTTTTGTGAGGATATTTTCATTGGGATTGGAATGTTAAGTAGGTTTCCAATCTAACTAGTTCCACCCACTCTATATCTATCCACTTTTCATATTGATATTACAATCTTAGATTCATCACCAAATAGTGTGGTTCCAATGAAAAGGTTTGTTTGTACGTTTTCTTCCTTAGATTTGTTAGTGTGTGTTGTTTGTTTTTTCGTTTAGTAGACCTTGGCTTGAGTCTTAGGGCAATAGTTCCATAATTTTTCAATCAAGGAACCCCTTTTAAGGAGGATCATGGTCCTTTTGCTTTCTTTGGAAATATTGGTCCTCCATATATGGATACATTGTCCCTTCCTAGATTCACAATGGGTTTACTAGTATGGTTGTTTTCAAATTTTTTGGTCCCAAATACTAAAGTTTCTCCACCTCAACAATACCAACCTCATGTTGACCCTTTTTATTCTTCACTCATCATGTCTTCTTCCCTTTCTTCTTCCTCGCCTAGTGGAAGTCTTAATTCTAGTAACTAGGAAGCGAAGAAGAAGAAGAAAAGGAATAATAAGCAAGGGGGGAACCAACCAACCATTAATGTGATTATTAATAATGTTGGGAAACCTTTCAACATACATCAAAAACCCAAATTCCCATGCAATATTTGTAAGGGTAACCAATTTTTTGATGATTTCCCTGGTATTCCCACAGTATTAGAAGTGTGTTCTAAGGATTCTCATCAACTCACAATTGGTCCATCAACCAGTGGCTATAAGTTTCTAGGGAAAACGCCTAAAGTTAGGTTTTCTTGTAGGTTATGCAAACGGAGTGATAAAACTCACCTTTTCCCTCATATGGATGACGCCTCAAAATTATTGGAAAACATTGTTGTTTCTCAGCAAAAAATTCCAGCTAGAAACCGTAAAATTTCTCCCAACCAACCATTAGATAATGAAGTGATTGATCTAATTCAAGTATCAGTCGATCCCAATTTTCCCTTGGAAGAGTGAAACCCATACCACTCATGTTGATGAACCATTGGTTAATGAAGTGGTCAACTTGATTCCATATTTAGTCAATCCTACTATCCCCTTAAAGGGTGAAGTCAATATTTCTCACTATTTTCTTGTTACTTCAGTTTCCACTATACAAGGGGGTATTTATTCTCTTCCCATAGAACCCCCTCCAAGCATTGAGGTCATTTCCTTCGATTGGAATAGACTGAAAAAATACTCGTCTCCCTTCTTGTATGCCTTTGTAAATCATTGCGTGGACTTGTAATAGGGACATACATCACACTATTATAGATGAAGGTGCTTATATTATCATTATATCTTGGACTACTTGGCAAGTTATGGGTTCCCCTCAACCTGTGTTTGTTACTTAGAAAGTGTTTGTTTTTTTCATAATATCTAATGAATATTTAGGGATCCTTCCTCAGCTACCCATTACCTTGGAAGGAAAAGTTGTCTATATTAATGTGATAGAAGTGCAAGTCCCCTTGGATTTCAATTTACCCCTTGGGAGAGACTATGTTTATTCCATGAATTTTGTCATGTCCACACTCTTTCGAGTGATGTCTTTCCCTCATAATGGAAGCATTGTGACTATTGAACATCTTTTGTTCGTTGGTCCTGATCTGACTGCCAACCATCCAACCTCCATGAATTTTCCCTATATGCAGGTGGTATTCCCCCCCTGCCACGGGTTAATTATGTGGAAACTTGTCTCATGCCTTCACTTGATGATGAAAAAGAGCCTCTCACTATATGATCTAATTCTTTTGACCTAGATTTTCTAACTTACATGGTGAATCCTTTAATTGGAACATTGAAGCCCTATCATCCTACCCCTATTGATTCCCTTGAAATTGATTCCTTCTAGAGCATTATTTTTCCATTTTATGAAGACCCCTTGGAATCCATGGTCAAGGTAGGTGATATGAGAATAGCCCTATGTCGAGCTTATTAAAAAATGAAACAAGGTGTTATGAGGATAGTTCCTTTCCTGTGTCAAGCTTTCTAGAAAATGAAAGAAATCTCCCTCCAATAAGGTCTAGGGGGCATGTGCCTTTGGTCGTCATGCTAGAATTAAGCCACTATACTCTAACATTATGTTGGGGTACGGTACCAACCTTCGGGTAGAGTTATTTAGTTTCAAGCTCATGTAAAAATGAAACCTATCTCAAGCATAGTTTTTCTCTATTTCGAGCTTGTGTAAAAATAAAACCTGTTGCAAGGACAATAATTTTCTCTCTATTTCAAGCTTGTGTAAAAATGAAACCTATCTATAGCTTAGTATTTTTTCCTTCTCATGCTCATAAATACATGAGAATAAATCATCGAGTATATTTTTATTACTTTTTCAAGCTCGTAAAAACTATACGGAAAAAGAAACTTTGAGGAGTTTCTTTTAAGATCTTTTTAGACTCCCTAAACATGAAACATTTACCAAGTGAGCTTGGTTCTTTTTATTCTCATTAAAGGATTTGAAAGGGAATATATTCAATATAGGTTTACCCCTTTTTTGAACAAGACAGAAAAATTACGAAAAAGGTATACTTTAGTCAATCATGGCTAGAAAATTTATCCTTTGTATTGTTTTATCTTTTTTCGACTTCAGGAGACTAAATTATGAAAAAAACATACTGGAGTTTCCTTTTTATTTCTTTTTTAAACTCTCTAAATATGAAATAGACATTGAATTATCCCTTCATTGGACCTGTATTCCTTAAACAACAATGGACCCATCTATTATGTTGGGATTCGAGCCATACCCCCTTTGGGCTCATTAAAGAATACATTGACGAACTCATCCATCATAATAAAAAATAAACCATTCCTTCTTAGGGTCCTTTAAAATTACTAAGGACTCATTTGAAGGATGAGCTTACAGTTTGAGCATATGTTATCCTCCTCAATCTCGTATAAAAGTAAAGAGGTGCTTTCCAGAAATGGTGGGGAAATTTGGGAACAGAATTTGTACAAAATTGTATGTACTTTATGGTAGCAAGTCACTCTTGAACAAGACACCACTTTCACTCTTTGTGTCAAGGTTGGGAAATCCACTTATCTCTTACTGATCATTTTCCATGAAAAGTATTACATCTTAGTCTCTCATCCATTTTTAGTCAGTGTTGCTAAGATAATTGTCATGTTTCCAATATGTTGAAGGGATGTTCAACCTCATTTAATCTGTTTTACAGTACTTTAAGCCTTCTATCACATTGACCATCCCTATTTCAGTCACGAATCACTCTGTTCTACTTCAAATCTTGATGCATGTTTCATGTCGTTGATGGGGGATACATCAAGGCACTCTTGTGATGAAACACTTCTTATCAACATTGAAACATTATCTAGGAATTTGATTTTGAAATCTTTTAGTACCTTGGAACTTGCATGCCTTAATGGCATGTTTACTCACCATTGATGACATGTTTACATTATTGGCCTTTCATCGATTCATTCTACAAGAATTCAACTTCATATCATTTATTTACACTTGGTAGAATGTACTAGATTACCTTAAGGGTCATTGTCATGCGATTGGTGGTTCCTTTTGCAATTGTTAACAGTTTTCATCAATGACTGTTAATCAGATGGCTTCCACCATGTTCAAATTCAACACATTTATTCGCATGGGTAACTTCATATTATGGATAGATAGATATGAAGACCTTGGAACGTGTCTTTCATATCTATTTTGCATGGCGTTTTAAGTATTTATGACTTTTACATAGATCCACAATGTATATATGGTGTCTATGTTCATACTGAGTTTTCCGAACATGGATCCATGATGTATGTCTGATGTCCATGACTTCATTCGTTGGCATGGATATTTGTATGTATCCATACTTAGAGTTACTATGAGTATGGGAATGTCTATACCTCAGTGATGATCATATGATATTATTATACTATAAGCCTTTGATTTTCGATTGACAGGTTTCCATCCAGTTGGCTCCTTGCTTCAAGCCTTTGCATGATAAGTCATTTCATTCATCATCTTTTTTCTAGCTTCATACTTTAGCAGGCAATCTGTTACACATTATTTTTTTTCATCTATGGAAAATGATGTTGTAACCCTACCCTTCATTATCTGAAGTATCATTGCCACCAATCTCTTAAGAATATGGAAGAAATAACTCTCTATGGAAGATAAGGATTTTATGAAAATACCTTTAAAAACCCTATTTTTGAAGGTTGAAGTAGGTTTCACCAATATATCCTATGATGAAATAGGTTGAATAGCTAACAAATTGCGTCATTGACACATTTTGTTAAATTACATGTTGTGTCGATTTTTTTACATGGGTAAAAATTTAAAAAGAATAAAAATATTCTATTCTATAAGCCTCGTGGAGGTATATTTTCATACGGCATGGATATGAGCTCGCATCCCTTCCATAGTTGATTTCATCCCTACCATAGTGGATCTCATCCCTACCTAAGTGGATCTTAACCTCCATCTCTTATCTCCTCTTACCCTTATCTAGTCTATAAATTCAATAGACTCTCATGGAGAAGGGATTGGATTTTTGACCCTTGAAAGAACTTTGGCTCTCATAATTCCATTGTATCTTGCTAAAGTATTGTTGACGGTTCTAGACCCGCCAACGTGTCAAGGGGATCTCCCTGGCAAGAATTCCCAATTAGACCTTAGACCATTTAGTGTAGGAGTCCCAACAGTGGGTCGTATAGCAATGCCTTGAGCATGATTTCGTATATAGGCAAATAATATAACTCTTTTAGTAGCAAGAGTGTGACCATTGCAATGAGTCAAATAAGGTGCATGAGATATTCTAACACATGTGGGTTGAGATGAGTGTGCCTCTTAGTAGCCTGTAACAGTACTCAGATGGAAATGGAACACATGAGCCAAGATGCATCACAAGCTGGAAAGCAAGTCAGCTGGAAATGTGTTGATGGTTAAACCAATCAACACATTTCAAAAAGATTTCATACATTCTCATACAAAACAGTGCGTACATGCGTCCGTAAGAAAGAAAATACATATGCCATTTAGAGTAAACAAGACAGCTGGAATACAATACAACATATGCATGAAACATGTTGGCTCTTATTATATAAAGAAGTGTAAGCTCTAGTCATGGAATTAGCCCCAACAGTGGAACGTTACAGCCACATCTACCTGCTCCTTCAAAGAGATGTACTAGCTCCGTGTAGTGGATAATCCAAGGTGTGTTACAACACTGTCCTAGCTCTCTCCAAGATAGTCTTATCGAAAGCTTGGCTAACCAAAATCCCATACAATGAGTTATGAGGGAATATTTATAGCAAAGGGTGGGGTGGCCCTTGACATTTCCCTTTGCGACCGTTAAACTACCCTCATGACTCTTCACCTACTCTATGATTGTTACATCCAACTATTCACATTGACTTACCCTTGACATGACTTAACATTACAATGCACATGTACCCATGTGAACAAAATGGCTTGAGCAATCCAAGCTATACATCACTCTGACTTAGACAACCATGGAAGCCCAACTCCTCAACATCCTCATGTTGATCAATAGTAACATATTGATGTGAAGATCTGTAGTCCTTGATGGTGTCTGTGTGTTCTGTGGTGACATCCGTCTGAAACCTGACTCTAGGTACACTGCTCGGGCTCCTTTGTCCAGCTCATCTGAAGGCATGTACATCAGTGTCTTCAATGCAGTTGGACTAGAAACATACTTTTTCATGATGTCTACACTGATGGGCAAGTCTAGGTTGGTGGCAATGCGCATCAACTCATCGAAGTACGAGTCAAGCTCGAGTCAGACTTGTTTCTTTGTCTTCATCTGGGTGAGAGTCCCAAGTGTTGGGATCGCATGTTTGCACACCACAACATCCATACTCTTGAATACTTGTGCATGGGAAGCATGTATGCTAGTGATGAATTGCAAGAGCTCTTCATAGTTCTAGATCTGACTCCAGATACGTGCTTTCAGCTCGACTGCATTGACCCTCATCATCTTAGGCAATTTAAGTGGGGCTCCCTTGTACTTCACTGTCCATGTTTTCATGTCATCAACAACAGCATGCAAGTTCATCAAGATACATGCTCTTCTAGCACATCGTTTTTGCCATCTATTGATATGGATGACTTCCTTGTGCATGGTACCAAACTTGTAGTACAATGCCCGCATAATTGTGTCAAGGGATAATACTTCATCTATTATTTCCTTCTTCAATTCAGCTCAGGCAGACATAGTCACCAAGTCTCCTCCTTTCTTGGCCGTTTGTAGTTCCTTTGCCAATCGCTCATTCTCAGCTATTAGAAAGTGAACACTTGAGCTGGTGGCTTTCGCATACACTCTGGTTGCATCGACCAAGGCAGCTGGATGTTTGCACAAATCAATCATGATCACTCGTTCCTCAACTTGCATAGGAGACATATGATCCTTCGAAGTTGAAACTCTGTGAGACTACATAGCCCTATGTTCGGCTTTGTAGAATGCGACGTTGTGCAGTTCTTCTTCTGACTGATCACCAAGGATCTCAGTGCCTCCTTGGGCATTTGAGACTTTTTCATCATTTGGATGCATTGCAGTGGGTGAGTCAACCTCTTTTTGGTGAGGCATGATGTTGGTGTCCTATTCCAACTCTTGCTGCTCCATGTCTTCATCCAACTATTCAAGTGCTTGTTCTATCTCATGAGTGAAGTCTTGCCCCTGTAATCGTTCACCCTGTTCACCTGATGCTAGATGTTTTGATGAATCAACTACTTGTATGGTGCTATTTTTTCTGTTTGCACATGTTGTGCCCCCTGATGTATCTGTTGCTAGTGCGCTTCCCTCTCCTATTTATGCAAATCTTGTAACTTTCAAAGTTTCTCCCTCATCTCATGCAACTCCTTCTCTGTTTCTTCCATTCTCTTCTTATCCCTCTACCTTCGCGTGATTCACTTGTGTTGCTAGTGCCTTTCTGCCTCTATAGCCATAGTTTCTTGCTCAACAAGTGGATCTGCTCAAAAATTGTAGCTTTTCTCCTCCTCCATGCAATCAACAATCTTCCTCTTACCTTTTTCACGCACTGGTATGCTTGCCTCCACTGCTAGGAGTGACTACAGGCTCAAGGACTACATTGTGCAATTTTCTGGGCCAATAGTCACTGTCCCTCAGAAATGCGCAAAACAATCCTGGAGGACAGTGCTAGGAAGAAATGTGTATTTCTGGAGAGGAAGACAGAGCCTTCCTTCCCCAGATTGCACAATGTTGTCTTAGTGAAGGAAGAGTTTGGGCCAAGGTTGGCCTGACTTTCCGACGGGAAACTAAATGCAAATATGACAGTCAATTCATGGTGACACTAAGTGATAGCAGAAGTGATTGACAATGCATGCAAACATGAATGAAGGATTCAACAAATGGATCAACATGCATATGCGTGAAGCGATTCACCGAATCAGCGACCGTTCGTGCAAAATATTTTTGTGCATGCAACAGTAGTGAGATAGAAATGAAAATTGAAACAGAGCTAGGAAAAGCTAGTATACATGTAAATGACAGCAAGCATTCAAAGAAACCAAGCAAACAACACTCACACAAGCGAATACACAAAAAGCAACAAAAATGCTGAAAAAGACAAGTTGAGGCCAGTTACCTGTGAATAGCTGAGATGGATGTGTCGAAGAGTCTTGGATGTGTTGTGGGATGTTAGATCTCTAAGATCAATGTGAAAGAATGAGCTTTGATGCATTGAATAAATAAGTTTTGGCTCATGATCCACATGCCACAAATCTAGGAAATAGCGACACTTGGAGGAAACTTCTAAAACAACTTTGCATGTAACCTCTAGCTACTAAAAATAGCTCCTTGAATCATGGGATGCCTTTCTCATGTTGCCCTTTTTTATTCTAGGAAAAATCAAGCCATGCATGCAAGTCAAGTTTCCTTAGTCCTGGGTGGAACTGGTCAACCGAATTTCTCAAGCATGAAGCAGCTCAATTGCTCGAGAAACATGTGCATTTCTAGCTAGGAGCTGGGCTAGCTACCCAAGAGATTTGCAGAACGTCTGGGTAGAGAAGCTAACTATTTCCAAGATTTGCACAAATTCTAGGCTAAGCAACCCTGCTAGGGAAAATTGCACAATTTTCACTGGGAGTGTTGAATGGCAGAATTACGCAATTCTAGAGCCCAGTAGGCTACCAAATAGGATTGCACAATTTATGAAGGGAAGGTTGGTTTCCCTCCATAAATGCACAATTCTTGGGGGAGTTGCTCAACCTGCAGCTGGACCAAGTCTGGGTGATCAACCTATGAGGGGAATGCATCAAGTTGTGATCAACAGGTTGTCTTTGTGCAAGAAAAACACTGAGGCTTCTGTACTTGACAAAGCAAGACAATTTGTTGTGAAAGGTTGGTATGGAGGCTCCAAAATGAAGCTAAGGCAAAATTTTCGAGGTTTCTTGTAGCTTCTACAACACTTGGCAGCACACCGGTAGAACTCCCACTCTCTAAATGGACCTTGTTCATGAAATCAAGTCTAACACCTCCAAAAGTATTGTTCAGTTCTTAGTTCATCTTGGTTTCACACTAGCTTGATTGTAAGATGTAGCATCTTCCAAACTCTTGGTTGATTGACACACATTCCAAGCCAAGGCAACACAGTTGTTTCAATTGGGGTTGAGGGGTATATTGGTGTACAAGAAATATGGTCATCAGAGTGTTAGTTTCATCTCTCATGTTATCTGTTGCTAACAGGACTGGACAATACCTTGGCCGAGTCACGTAGGAACATAAGCATGGCTTTGCTATCATCAAGCCTGGTCAGTACCCTGGCGGAGTTACTTGCATCACCTCCCTGCACAGGAAGCCTTTCTGTTCTTTCCCCTTATTCATGTTTCATTTTGAATTTTTTGACTTTTCATTCTTTCATTTTCTTCATTTTTTTAACTATGCATAACATTTATTCATTTCAAAGGCAGATGAGCAATCCCGACTTATTGAGAGCAGAAAAGGTCGTTCCAATAGAGAAGTAGTTTATTATATCTCTGACATGCCCGTTAAGATTTCCCCCCTCACCTTACTCTATTTGACTGAGCTGACAAGGGCTAACCATAAAAACAACTGACTAGAGAAGGTGACACTAATTAGCACGCAAGCGTTGTGTTTTCATGAAGGTTCACTTCAAACGATACGTATTTTCCTTCGATGTATCATCAACTAAAAGTAACAAGCTCTTCATACAGAGGCTAGATGGCAGATAACCAAGTAGTGATAGTTGTACAAGCCCTCTTGTATTTCACCAAGCTCGTTTCAAGCGTCATACATGGTTTAATGCGAAAATAACCTACGAATGAAACAGGCGAACTATACGAACGAAACAAGCAAACTAACAAACAAAAAGTCAAAGCAAGAGCAGAAGTGAAAGTGAAAGCAAAGCAAGTAAGAAAACAAAAAAGCAGACAAAGAAAGTAAGCAAACAAGCACGCAAGCAAACTGACTGAAAGTGAACACTACTCCTATTCCTACACTAATGGTGCATGAGCTTGATCATGTGAAGTGATATTTCCAATGTAGTCACCGACGCATTGGTTGACCCATGTTGGTGAAGGCTTGGTCCACGGGCAACCCAGTTGTGTGAACCAGCAAGCAAGAAAGATATAACAACGAACACAACCACACTTTGTGTTTCAAAGTGTCCACAAGACATAAGTGAGTACAAGTGCATGATGAGTAGCTCATGGACTTATCATAGTGTTGTGTGACACTTTGTGCAACCTTGAAACATAAGCACACTCTTGATTGTGAGATGTAAGCAAACAAAAGAAATAAAGACAACTTGCATCGCGAATGAGTGCTTGCAATGTAAGATTCCTCCAATGCATGAGCGATGGGATCGTGTAGTTCAAGTGGAGGAAATATGATATGTTTGTGTTGTGGATCTTTAATGCATATAGATGAGTGATGAGGAGCCTTGGGTGATTGAATAATTTCATGATCGGAAGTGAGAGTAACCCCAAGAGAGGGAGGGCCTGACATAACCATCAGCTTGGGCTGAAGTGCCTCGAAAATCTTGGGTGTTTCAACTCCTTCATTAGATAGATTAGCATAAACTAGTGGCTTCGATAGATCAATTGTGATAGAGCCATGATCATGATCAAATATGGAAACAAATGGTCACAACCACCACGATAAAAAAAGTAATGATACCATTGGCATCCTCATGATTAGATGAATCAAATAGAGGGGTAGATAAAAAGGGAACAAACTCATCCTCTATGTTTCCGGAAAATACATATGAAATATCAAGCATATTTTCACTGAATAACTTATCCTCTCCGTTATCGAATGATGGACCAACATCCGGTGAGTCCTATGAGTGATCAACAATGCGTGTATCCGTGGATGAAGACACACATGCAAAATCATGGATGGCAAGTTCACCAATGATGTTAGGAAAGAAGGGAGTCATCTCTCACTGAGAGTTGATTATCGAGCTCCCACTCATGCTCTTAGTGAATGACAACACATGTTGGTTGTGCAACACCAACTCCATCATTGGCTTGTTCCTCATTCACAACAAGTGAAGAGTCCAAAATGGACAAACACAAGACAATATCATCTCGAGGAACACATGAGTGCAAAGACGGAGGTCATAGAAAAGAATGCATATGATAACTCGAAAGACTCACAACCAAATCTGTGCGAAAATTTAGTGAAGTGATGTTGGGAGGATGTGAAAGTTGAACAAGTGTGCGAGCATGATCCTGAAATCATTCAGTAGTGGTGGAGTTATTGAATGAGGGCAAGGCAAACATTCAGTCGAGATAGTGACTGCACCCACATGAGATTGTGCAGCTCCCTTACTGAAGAATGCTGAGCAAGGCTTGATCTCAAGATTCTTCTTGGGATGGGAAAATTTCTTAAGGCAATACTCGAACTGGTCCCAAAGATAGGTGAATTTCATCTAGCTCCTCTAAGCTTGACACTGCAAGTCAAGAAAGTGCTACCAAAAATCTATAACTGATTCATGCGGAGCCTTCCATTGTTGTAATAGTTTTTGGTCAAGATGGTCTGAATCAAAATGATACAAAGTGTCTTCAATGAGATCACATAAGTGCTCAAGTGAGTGCATGCTATTAGTGCATAGGCTAAGCAACCATTGACATGGAGACTTGTGAAGTGTGCGTGTAAACAACTAGTTGGCCTATTTGTCAAAACACCCATCTTTCTTATGAAGCATGGAAATAAATTCATGTATGTACTCATGTCATGCCACTTCGCCTTCACCATCATACATGTAAGTGGACAAGAGATCAAAAATCTCCCCCATGATAAAGACATATTCACGATTTGAGAAACATCGCAGAGGGAGAAGAGTGCAAGAATCCATGAAAGGTATGCAAAGGTTCAAAATTGGATGAGAGGAAACATCTTGTCATTAGGCCCTCCTTCCAGTGCCAGATATGTTGATGGTGCTAGACCCGCCAACATCTCAAAGGGATCTCCCTAGTAAGAATTCCCAATTAGACCTCAGACCGTTTGGTGTAAGAGTCCTAGCAGTGGGTCATATAGCAATGCCTTGACCATGATTTCACACAGAGGCAAGTAAGATAACTCTGTTAGTAGCAAGGATGTGACTGCTGTGGTGAGTCAAAGAAGGTGCATGAGAGGTTCTAACGCATGTGGGTTGAGATGAGTGCTTCCCTTGGAAACCTGTAACAGTACTCGGATGGAAAGGGAACACACGAGTGAAGATGCATCACAAACTGGAAATCAAGTCAGCTGGAAATCCAAATTGATGGTTAAACCAATCAACACATTTCATAAAGATTCATACATGCTCATAAAAACCATTCCATACATGTATGCGTAAGAAAGGAAATACATATGCCATTTAGAGTAAACAAGATAGCTGGAATATAATACAACATATGCACGAAACGTGTTGGCTCTTACTATATAAAGAAGTGTAAGTTCCAGTCATACAATACATCCATGTACACCCACTAGCCCCAATAGTGGAATGTTATAAACAGATCTGCTTGCTCCTCCAAAGATATGTACTAGATCCATGCAATGGAGAAGCCAAGGGACGCTACAATACTGTCCAGGATCTCTCCAAGATAGTCTTATCAGAAGCTTGGATGACCAAAAGCCTATACAATGATTTATGAGGGGCTATTTATAGAAAAGGGTGGAGTGGCCCTTGACATTCCCCTTTGTGACCGTTCAACTACCCTCATGACCCTTCACCTACTCTATGACTGTTACATCCAACTATTAACACTTGACTTAAACTTAACATGGCTTAACATTACAATGCACATGTACCCATGTGAACAACATGGCTTGAGCAAGCCAAGCTAGAAATCACTCTGACTTAGACAACCATGGAAGTCCAACTCCTCAACATCCTCATGTTGATCAGCAGTAACTTATTGATGCCAAGATCTATAGTCCTTGATGTTGTCAGTGTGTTCCGTGGTGACATCTATCAGAAACCTGACTCTTGCCTCCATAGCATCCAAGTACATTGCTCGAGCTTCTCTATCCAACTCGTATAAAAGCACGCACATCATTTTCTTCAATGTGGCTGGACCAGCAACGTACTTTTTCATGATATCTACATTGATGGGAAATTCTAGGCTAGTGGCAATTCACATCAACTCGTCGAAGTATGGGTCAAGCTCGAGTCGGACCTGTTTCTTTGTCTTCACCTAGGTGAGAGTCCCAAGTGATGGGATCACATGTATGCGCACCACAACATCCATACCCTTGAATACTTGTGCATGGGAAGCCTGTATGCTAGTGATGAACTACGGGAGCTCTTCATAATTCTAGATCTGACTACAGAGACGTGCTTTCAGCTCGACCGCATTGACCCTCATTGTCTTAGGCAAGTGAAGTGGGTCTCCCTTGTACTTCATCATCCATGTTTGCATGTCATCAATAGTAGAATGGAAGTTCATCAAGATGCATGCTCTTCTACCACATCGTTGCTACCATCTGTTGAGATGGACAACTGCCTTGTGCACAGTACCAAACTTGGTGTAAAATGCTCGCATAACTGTGTCAAGTGATAATACTTCATCTAGTATTGCCTTCTTCAGTTCAGCTTGGGTAGACATAGTCACCAAGTCTCCTCCTTGCTTGGCCATTTGTAGTTCCTTTACCATTCGCTCATTCTCAGCTATTAGAAAGCGAACACTTGAGCTAGTGGCCTCAGCATACACTTTGGTTGCATCAGCCAAGGCAGCTGGATGTTTGCACACATCATTCACGACCACTCTTTCCTCAACTTGTGCAAGAGACAAATGATCCTTCGAAGTTTACACTCGCCGAGACTGCACAACCCTATGTTGGGATTCATCGAATGAGATGTTGTGTAGTTATTCTTCTGATTGATCACCAAGGATCTCAATGCCTCCTTGGTCATTCGAGACTTGCTCGTCATCTAGATGCATTGAAGCGGGTGAGTTGACCTCTTTGTGGTGAGGCATGAGGTTGGTGTCCTGTTCCAACTCCTGCTGCTCCATGTCTACATCCAACTCTTGAAGTGCTTGTTCTATCTCATGAGTGAAGCCTTGCCCCCATGATGGTTTACCCTGTTCACCTGATACCAGTTGTTCTGATGAATAAACTACTTGTACTGGCACTGCTTCATCTGTTTGCACATGTTGTGCCCCCTGCTGTATCTATTGTCATTATGCTTCCCTCTCCTATTTGCATAGCTCTTGTTCCTTTCAGCGTTGTTCCCTCAGCTCATGCAACTCCTTCTCTGCTTCTTCCATTCTCTTCTTATCCCTCTACCTTCGCTCGATTCACTTGTTGCGCTCATGCCTCTATAGCCATAGCAACTTGCTCTACAATTGGATCTGCTTGAAACTTGTAGCTTTGCTCCTCCTCCATGTGATCAACAATCTTCCTCTTACCTTTTTCATGCACTGGTATGCTTACCTCCACTACTGGGAGTGACTGCAAGCTCAGGGACTAAATTGCGCAATTTTTTGGGCCAGCAGTCATTGACCCTCAGAAATGCACAAAACAATCCTGGAGGATAGTGCTGGGTAGAAATGTGCATTTCTATAGAGGAAGACAAAGGCTTCCTTCCCCAGATTGTGCAATGTTGTCTTAGTGAAGGCAAAGTTTGGGCCAAGGTTGGCCCAACTCACCGATGGGAAACTGAAAGAAAATATAACAGTGAATGCATGGAGACACTAAGTGATAGCAAAAGTGATTGACAATGCATGCAAACATGAATAAAAGATTCATCAAACATATCAACATGCATGTGGTTGAATGATTCGCCAAATCAATGACCGTTCGTGCAAAATAGTTTCTTGCATGCGATAATAATGAGATAGCAACGAAAAATCAAACATATCTAGGACAAGCTATTATACATGTAAACGATAGCAAGCATTCAAATAAATCAAGCAAACAACACTCACACAAATGAATACACAAAAAGCGACAGAAATGATGAAAAAGACAAGTTGATGCCACTTACATGTGAATAGTTGAGACGGATGTGTTGAAGAGTCCTGGATGTGTTGTGAGATGTTAGGGATTCAAGATCAATGTGAAAGAATGAGCTCTAATGCGTCGAATAAATAAGTTTTGTCTCATGACGTGCATGCCACAAATCTAGGGAAAAAGCAACACTTGGAGGAAGTTTCTAAAACAAATTGGCATGTAACCTCTAGCTGATAAAAATAGCTCCCTGAATCATGGGATGCCTTTTGCATGTTGCCTTTTTCCATTCTGGGAAAAATCAAGCCATGCATGCAAGTCAAGTTTCCTTGCTCCTAGGTGGAATTGGTCAACTAGACTGCTCATGCATGAAGTTGCTCAACTACTCAAGAAAAATGAGCATTATTGGTTGGGATCTAGGCCGAATGCCTAGGATATTTGCACAACTTCTGGGCAGAGCAGTTGACTGCTTCCCAGATTTGTGCAAATTTTGGGCTGAGAAGCCCTGCTGGGGAAAATTGTGTAATTTTCACTTGGAGTATTGACTGGCAGAATTACGCAATTCTGGAACCCAACAAGCTACCAGACAGGATTGTGCAATTTCTGGAGGGAAGGCTGGTTTCCCTCCGTAAATGTGTAATTTCTTGGGGGAGTTGTTCAGTCTACCGCTGGACCAAGTCCGGGTGATCAGCCTGTGAGGGGAATGCATCAAGTTGTGATTGATAGGTTGTGTTCATGCAAGAAAAACACTAAAGCTTTTGTACCTTAACGAAGCAATACAAGGTGTTGTGAAAGGTTGGTAGGGAGGCTCCAAAATGAAGCTAAGGCAAAATTTTGGAGGGTGGTTGTAGCAGCTACAACAAGTATCTAACCTATGATCATACTAATTTTGAAGGCAAGGCTTAGAGTGAATACAATTGGAAGGAGCTTCACAAAATCAAGGGATTAATTGTAATTTTCTTCCATATTTCATCAATACAAATACATTTTTCTTTCACACATCCATTTTTATAATGATTGGTACAGCATTCCATGATCACTTGTATAGTTTATGTTAAATCATTTATGTATCATGTGCTTAATGATTTGTCTATTGGTGTCTTTGTAGATCTTGGGTCAAAGCATCAAGGACAATATTGAAAGCTACAACAAACAATAGCAAGGACAAATGTCATTAAAAATTACATGAGTTATTCATCCCATTTCTTGCATCTATGATTTAATGGTAATGAACCTAGAGAGAGTTTTTATGTGTTTTTTTGTTTTGTTGTAGACTTGGTTTCCAAGTCTAGGGAGATTTGTCTTGTCTGCAAGATAATATTTCTCCATCAACAAATATCTCCATGAATTTGCACACTATTCCATGATAAATCATACCATATTCTTTAAAAAATGTCTTCTCTTGTTAGAGGATAACAATTCCTCTTTCTAGATATCATTCTTAACAAATTATTAGAGAAAACACTAAAAATGGGCTTCAGCCTCAAGCTGTTAAAATAAATTAATGAAATGTATAATTAAGTATTGGTATTCAAAGACAAAGATAGGGAGATATATTTTGATCATGTAATCTTTGGAAAATGTTGTCGCAGATGTTATTTGACTGGCCAAGGTGAATTAATATGTACTTGGAACACACAAGTATTAGAAAAATGGATTTGACATGTGGGCCTATAGAAATCCACACTGCAAAAATTAAAACCTTAAAGTGTGTCATTTAATATCTTCCTTGAGTGGTTGTATCACTAAAATTTTGACATCTTTATTGATTCCTTAATCGGTTTCTTTGAATAATTCCTAATTGGTTCTTTTGGCATATTTTAAATATTGCTTTGAATGTGGACAAGGCATATTCATCCAGTATTTATTAATGGTAATGCTGTTGTTGTCTACAAATTCATGCTTAATTGTTGGAAACTTAGATTAGCTATAGAGACTCTTTTGGATATTGATATGTAGGTTGTGTGATATTTCATGGCTACACTGATTAGTTGATTTTTAATAAAGGTGTGGTCGTCCAACACTTGAATAATACAGATGTTTCCCTCAACCTTGATTAGTTGTAAATGTTTGTACATGAAGAACTCATGTTCCCATCATGCCTCTTCTACTACTATGCTCTCCCATTTGATGAGGTAGTCCTTAGTTACTTTATTTTGAAAATACTTAATTATTGTTTCAAGGATTTTTTATGATTTCTGTTTGGTTTTCTATTCTGCAATAATCTCTGCTAATATATATTGAATTAGGATATTGCCATCAATTATATTCTTTAAGAAAGAAACATGGAAGACTAGATGTACACTTGAATATGAAGGAAACTCCAATTTGCATGCCATGCTTCCAATCCTTTGTAACATGTGATAAGGACCATAGTATTTGGATGCTAAATTATTATCATTCTTTTAATACTTGAGAAATATTTGTTTGTATGGTTGTAACTGCCAATCCTCTTTTATGACATAATCTTTTCTATGTTGTTTTACTTCTTTAGACTTAAAAATACATAATTCCTTCATTTATGACAATAATTTCCTAGATTATTCTAATATGAACACTTTCCCAAGGTATTTTTGTTAAATTTTTAATTCCTAATTTTTTAATGTAATTAAATGCATTGTAGTAGCAATTTGTGTATTTTTATGAAATTCACAAATTATTATTCATTCTCCTATTTGCAGGTGAGGTAGGTAAAAATGGAGATATAAATTTTTCTCGTAGGCATCTCGAAATGGTGAAATACCTATTCGTTTGGGATGAAACTGCCCCGAGATGCTTGGCCAATGTTGGCACTCTGGTAGCAAAAACATAGCGGGATTTGTGAAAAACACTTAGATCTGAGTTTTAGAGATTGAATCCACTATCTAAGTGGCCAACAAGGTCATTTGGATCAGATCTCACTCTTATAATAGGCTATAATTAATTTCAAACAAGATTTTTGGATTTGTTATTAAATTTTTTCTTATAAAGGAAAGAAAATATGCCTTTTCTAGATATGTTATTAGTTTAAAAACTCAAATTTCAACTTGAGAACTTGGACTTTGATTTAAGACCTGTTATTATTCACTTTCATCAATTTATGGAATACTTTTGAATTTTTAACCTCTGGTTTTAAGTTAAGTGTGCTTGCTTGAGATGTAAAGGGCGCCTATCACTTAAGCTAGTACACTTTGTTCTTGTTGTGAATTATATTGGAAAATTATTGTTGCTTCATGTTGTTTTTCATCACATTTTCCATGTTTATATTCACTGATTCCATCCTATAAATTCATATTTAAAACCGGTTATGAAACTATATTCTTGGAATATCATGTAGATAAGATTTAAAAGCTAGTTTTGAACCGTTGTTTCTAGATGTTCTTTCCTAATTGTTTCATGGTTGTAACACTCATTTTCTAGAGATATTAATTTTTTCTTAATATAGTTTTATCAAATGATTATTTAGTGTAGGGAAATTAGCATAGTAGTCATATTCTTTCAATTCAGCATAACCATTATATTCTTTCAATTTTGCATAGCAGACATACTTTTTCAATTTTGCATCAATGGAATACATCATTTCGTAAAGGTTTAAATGTGTTTAAGGATCATAAATAAGTCATTGGTTGAACTATTTGAGTAAATTTTATATTTATTATAAATACTAGTTAGATACTAAATACTAGTTACTAATCACTAATCACTAGTTACTAGTTACTATTTATTTATTTTAGACTTTGATTAGATATTAATTATCAAATTATACATTAATTAGCATGCCTTGATTTGATTATATATACTTTGGTTTGATTATCTTGAGTATAATTTTTCTTGATCATCATAGTTATCATAGTTACATTTTATGAGCTGCATGACTATTCCATTACATCATTGAATTTGTATTCTTGCTCATAGACCATAGATTCCAACGCGACTTCTAAGTTTTGAATATCATAGATCAGTTGTAGTTTGAAAAAAAAAACTAGTTGGCTAAAGAAAAAAAGGCACCAAGAGTGTCATTCACCAACTTTCTCGGAGAAGAAGGCCCCAACCTTTTGAGAACTTTTCCTTTTTTCCTTGAATTTTTCAAACACCATATTCCCCTGATTTTTTTAATTTCTTTACTAGGATAGACTGATGGTATGAGAATATGCTAGGTAAAGGGATGAGTAGAAGACTATGAGCAACCTTTCATCTTCAACTCTCACAGATGGTTAAGTTTATAATGTATTATCAACCTCTTAACTAGTATTGGGTCAAAAATGATTGAGTTTAATAAAAGACTATTGCAGTGCCAACTTTCTTCTAATGGCAAGAAAGGCCTTAGTGCATTAATCAACCTTTTGTATCGAAAACCCATTTTGACCATTTTCATTTCTCATTATTTGAGTGAAAGCTTAATATTTTGAACATGATTACATAAAGAAATTTATTTGTTTAGGAAATTTCAATATATTCCCAATCCAAAGTGTTTCCAAGTCAAGTCAGTGTGATTTCCATCGCAATCTTGTGTGATAGAGTAAGGAGATTTATTTTGAGCTTTCTTCATTAGGTTGGGAACTTAGTCATGAAAATCGATTCTATCTGAACTCTTGACATCAAAGTCGCTTTTGTTACAATATTGATTTACATGTTGCTTCATCCTATTTTGTGACGTAATCAAGTTGTCCTCAAATAATTTTAGAACTTCTTATTGGTACCTTATGTGGTCATCCACTACTTTAACCTTCACTTTCCATTTCAAGTGTGATGTGATGAATGGAAGATGATATCTATAAAATTCCATAAATCAGAATTTTTTTGATGAAGTATGGAAGGGTATGTTGTGCCACCATTTTTCCAAGGGAAACCACTTGACCTGAGTTTATTTTTTAGATACAAAACAACAAAAATACACTTCTAGGCATTTATTCACAATCTTAATTTTCCCATTAGATTGAGGATGGTAAGAGAAGCTATATACCAATTGAGTAACCAAACAAGAAAATATTTTAGGAAATTTTTCCAATAAAAAGAAGATCTCTATCATTTACAATAATCTTGGGGATTCCATCTAGTTTCTGAACTATTTCCATGAATTTGGTGGCTACTTTATTTGTTTTAAAAGGATAAGAAAGAGAGTAAAAAATGAGAATAGTTTGTGAGTCAATACACTACCACCGTGATGGAATTCTTTCCTGCCAACTTGGTTATACCTATAACAAAATGCACTAAAACATATTCCCAATGTTGACCTGGCATGGATAATGGTTATAGGATACTTAGGGTCTTAACTTTTTGGGAAACCACACATTTGGACACAAAGCTTTGAATATCATTTTAAGACTTTCCCAAAAAAATATTGCTTGATCTTTTGGTAAGTTTTCAGATACTCTAAACATCCTCTTATAGGATAAGTGTGTAATTCCAAAAGGAACTTTTGTTTGAGTTGAGAATTCTTACATCAATATAGGCAATATTGACATCACAGTAAAAAATTCATCTACATAAATTTATCTAATTCACTTGAGTTCTCTTGTAGTTGTGTTGACGATGCTGGAAATTCATCAACCAAGGGGTCTCCCTAATGTGAAGTCCAAATTAGACCTCACACCATTTGGAATAGGAGCCCCATCCTGAGTATCGATCCAATTTCCATATATTCTTATAGATTTTCCTTGGATACACAGTTCAACACAACAAAGTAATGCACGGGTAGTTTCAAATCAATGAGTGAATATGCCTTGTGAAATGTTCAATTGAGAAATGTATGGAGGTCCTACCGAAAGGAAAGACAAAAGTGGGCCTTTAAAGACAAGTAATATTACTAATATATAGAAGGCACATGAGCATATACATAAGAATGTATCATTGATGAACCAGCAAAGTAGTTCACATGGAAGCAATGATTGCTAAATCAAAAATACAACACACCTTCAACAATATAAGTACCAAATCCATTGAACTATTTCAATTTCCTTAGCACATATGAAACAACATACATCGCAAACATTCAAAGAATAGTCTTAAAATATTCATGACATATGCATGAAGGCATGTTGTCTCAACGAGCTTCTAAATTAAGTGAAAATTCCAAGATACATGAGGATAGTGATCACCACTAGCCCAAACAACGGAGCATTAGAGTAATCACTTGCTCCTTCAAAACAACTATCTTCCTCTCTAATTCCCGGTAGCAGGAGCCAAGGTAAAAAAATCATTTTTCATGTACCATGAGGGTGTATATGTAACAAATGGGGTGTTCATTCACCTCCCTTGTGACTCTTGGACTACCCTCATGATTGTTTGACTTCCATATGACCTTTCGAATTCCTATATGACTTTTTATGTTACATGGATGACTCTTGGAATTCCAGTTTCCATTACATTTCTCTAATATTTAATTTACATAATCCAAAAAATGATGTGTCATATGATGACTCGTGACATGACATGACATGACACTGATGACATGGAATTCAAGATGACATGGCCATGTCAACCCGCTCTTTAATGTTTCTATCTTTATGTCTTATTAAGAGATTGAACTTTCCCTTATTCTTCCTCCTCCTCATGGATTGAAGATAAGGGGTCTTCGATGTGATCTTGGTCTTTGGCTACTGTTGCAAATTGATGTCCCTTTATCTTCTCTTGATTGATCAACTTGCCTTTGTAGCAACAAAGGTGTCTTCTAGCATGGTCTCCTTCTCCATATCCTTCATCATCATCCTGTCATAGCATGATAGAGTACCTGTGACTCCAATCCACTCATTGTAAGATGACATCAGTCCGATAACCCCTAGCCTAAGATGCTTTATGATGATTCATTAACTAAGATGAAACTGGGTGACAGATTGAGAGAGATAATTTAGGGTTGTGTAGCTCATGTAGTCAAGGTTCAGGATTGAGCCTTGAGACTATGTAATGCATCATTCAGGTTGGGTTGGGCATGTCAATTGCACAGTTGAGGGACTCAAAGAGACAACCTGAGGGCTTGATCAATGATTTTTCCCACTACACAGTTCTAAAAGGATAGGAGTCCAAGTGACTGTGCATTTGTGCAGTTCAGGAGCTCAAGGTTGAGGCTTGAATACTTATAATGCGTAATGCATATTAAAGGACTATATGAAGAGGAAAAATGTGCAGTTCTGGAGCTTTGGGGTTGGTCTTGAGCACTAATATTACGCAATGCATAGTTCTAGGAGGAAGATACTTCACACTGTGCAGTTTCAAGAGACAATGTTGTTGCTTAAGGACTGATACTATGCAATGTGCAGTTCAATTGGGCTAGATGAGGCTAAGTAGCCCAGTCGGGGAGTTTTCCTAGTTTTGACTAAGTTTTGGATCAATGAGATGAATTTGAATATGAAAAAAACTTTAGAATGATCACATGCTTATATTACTTGACAACACAACATGGGACACCTAGAACATATGAACAACATACTTTCCTCAAAGCGACAACTCACTCCAAGTGCAACACTAAAGATAAGCTTTCAACGACAGCAATGACACTTGTGCGACAATGCTTGAAACTTTGGAAACGAGTATGATACAAGTTTACATGATGATGAAAACTTATTTATCACAAATATTACCCCTTGAAATACATTATAACTAGCTTTTAAATAAAGTGCAACACCTAACATGCTAAAAGACGACACATGCTATATGAAAAGAAAATAGTGAATGTCACTTGTGATGTGCGAACAAGAGTGAAATTGACACATGCCAAAGAAAAGATAACATGAAAATGATACTAATTAAAGTGAAATCAAGTAAAATCGAGAAGAAAAAACATGAAAGTGGCACTTGTGAAAGCAAAGGTGCACAAAAGTAACAGTTTGAAAAACTCACCGAAATAGAAGTAAAAACACAGCCAAAAGTGAGAAATTTCCAATGTCATTGTACACTGACTATCGACATGTGTTGGAAATTGAAAAGGCACTGTCCTAATGGATTTTGTTTCTCCTATTAAATCTTGTGTGAAAAAATGTTTTCATAGATTCATTATGGACTGAGCATGTGCGAGTAGGTGACTTTGACACTTACAATCCAAGAAAGGAGCTCAAAGACTTGACAGAGAATTAACAAACCAAGAAGTGACTACAGACCGATTGATCGTGATATACAAAGAAAGCTCCAAAACCCAAGTATAGGATAATTTTTGGAGGGTTTTTGTTGTAGTGACAACACTTGGTGACAGACTATTAGAACTCCAACTTCTCTACCTTGGTAAATTATTTGTGCAGAGTATATTTCTTCAAGGAGTATTGATTCATAATTCATATTACTTTAGCTTTCCCACTTACTTCATATGTAAACATAGTCCCCTTCATTCCTTCTCGGTTGAACGCAAACATATGACCAGTGATATCACAACATTTCAAGACAAGAGAAGGGTAATGTAACACGCGAGCTTTATATTTTCATAGTATAGTTTTTCATTTTTGGTGTTGCTCCACTACCAGTAGGCCTGGAAAGTACCCCAGTGGAGTCATTTAAGGAACAAAAATATCGCTATGTTGCTAGTGATCCTGGACAGTACCCCAATTGAAGTTTCTTGCTTCACCTCCTTGCACGGGTGTTGGGCCAACTAATTGTTCTTTAAGAGGACCAACTAATCTACTACACATTAATGTATCAACACAAGGTTTCATTCTATTATTTCAAGGTTATAAACATTTTTATGGAAGAGGAATGCAATCATGACTAGTTTTTATGGTCCTATGGAAAAGAAATACTACAATATTAAAGGAATCAATTCAAATGCAATCTCCAACTATTGCAAACCACTCAAATTATTAACTTCTACAAATCTCTGAAGGAAACAACAAAAGAAAACATACTGGACAACAAGTTGTTTCTTAGGGAATAGCTACTATAGAGTTAAAATATAACACTACACAATCATACTAACTAACAATGATTGATCAAATGAAATAGAAATCTATGATAATTCTACAGGAAACGAAAGAAAAGAATACTTCTTCTTAATGAATTAACCACAATAAATCTATCCTTATAACAATTCTAATAAACCTTATTCAAGACAAAGCATTCAATTTAATAAATCAACAATGAGAAATTAAAACCATTACACAGATGAAGATATATGGAACAAAGAAATAAAACGCTAATTTTAATGGTACAAAATAAGACAGTGTTTTCCTGGATTGGGCCCAAATATGGAATCAAACTACCTTACAGGAAAATCAGCATAGTAGACTAAATCTGAATAATAAACACTTCCATTCAAAATGTAGAAAAACTAGTTGCAAAATAATCACAAGTCAAAGTTTGTATCAAAGATAATATTACAATTCGAACAACCTCTTTTGTGGTTCAACACTAGTTTTTATATCATAACAACATAGGATAAAGAATAGAGAATCTATTTTTAATAATGAGAGATCCTGAGAATCTGAAGATTCTCAAGATTGCTTGTTTAAGTTACAATGATCTTAATGCATCTGAGAAGCTAGGGCGAGAAGCCATACTCAGCTAAATTCTTCCAAACAGGGTGTAAAAGTTTGAGGCTTGCACAGTATTCTCTGACCATTCCAGGAAAAAACAATAAATATTAATGAGCTAATAGATTACTATCACTATCAAGGATCTGTTTGTTAGAAATAATATTTTATTAATCAAATTCATTCAAAAAATAATAAGATGATAGATATGTATAGAATACAACTAAATTACCTACTCTATTCATTAACATGATTAAATTTCACAAAAGAATTTAGAAAATGATATGAAAATTGAGAAACAAGGTGAGGTAAATATGACAAATATAAGGCCCACCATCACCCCCCAACTAACCTTTTTGCATGACCTCATTCAAATAAATCAACCGTGGAAAATTTGTTAGGTACTCATTTCTTTTTAGGTGCTCTTCAAAAGCTACTAACTTACCTACTTTTGATAAGTCCTGATCAGATTTATAAAATGATTGGGGACACCAGATCATGGGGCACCGATACTTACATTCTATCCAGTGGCTACCTCTTTCCAACACCAGGTGAACATAGTCTTCTATTTTATACATAGAATACCACAATTTATGATAACCAAAAGGTTCTTTTTTTTTACTTCATTTTGTCATGCCTTCCATATTTCCTTGGCTCCACGAAGAGCCTCCTCTCTGATATCTTCCAGATATTCCATTCCTGAGTGAAAAACATCATATTGGGATCATATAAGTGCAGGAGAAACACAAGTTTCTGTATGAAAATGCTATGACAAATTTGTGTACAAAAAGGGTTTTTAGGTTCCCCTCTAACCCAAAGGTCAAGGCCATGCTCTTGTCTCTAGAAAGTATGGTAGGCCTTTGCTCACTTAACTTGGTTTCTAGAGAATGATATAAAATATTGAAATTGAATATATCTTATGAAAGGGACAAGATTGTATTCTAATGTTCTTCTAAAAATAATTTATGCATATACATCTCACACATAAAATACTATGTATACTCATCTTGTTTTTGAAAAATAGAAATAAAATCCAATACATTCTGAACTCATATGGTTGTCTAGATTGTATTTCTTTTACTTTAAGCAAAAAATATAGCTCGAGAAAATATCAAGCATAATTTCGAGCTGGGGACCTGCAATCCAAGGCATATGAGTAAATAAAGAAAATTTCCTTTGTTTCCTCCACAAATTTCTTAAGGAGATACTTTAAATTCTGGACCTTATTTTTAGATGCTCTTAGTTGTGCATAGGTCTCGTATTCCATTTTTTTTAATACTTTAGATCATTGGAGTAGCTCTTGATGTTCCCTCTAAGGTACTACTTCTCCTTGATATCTTACTACGATCTATTGTTGTTCCTCCATAGTTTTATGTAGAATTATATTGGAGGCTTCTACAATCAGAGGAGTATAGGGAGGCACCTCTTCTATTTCTACCCCTCTATCATAAAAAATGGTGGGTCAATATGAATTCCTACTTCAATAAGGGTAGGAGGAATGTTCATCACTTGTACCTCAGGATCAGTATATGTTCCCTTTTCAACAGTAATAGGAAAAAGGTATGTCTGAGTGTTGGCTTCATTAAGGAAAAATATAACATTAGTCTGGACTCCCATTCCCTAAGTTTCCTGCTTCTTTTTAGGTCCCTTGATATGATATATGTAAAACAACTTGCTACATCATATCCAATTCTTTAGTTGTTTTACTTTCCATGGAAGTTTCTTGTTTTCTCCTTTTAACTTTTCAATTTCCTTCTAGAGTTTTCCTTTTCCTTTCTTTCTCCTAGTTTCAATACCTATGATCATTTGAGCAGGAATGATAACAATGATTATTGGGGAGGAAACATAAACTACTATTTCAAGTTCCTTAGGAATACTTTCCTGAGTGGTTTTGGATGGTGATAAGTTGTCAACTTCCCTTATCATTATATCAGTACCAAAATCTAGGAGGTCCTTGGAAAAAGTAATCTGAAGCTCAACTAAAAATCCAATGCTAACATATTGTTCTTCATCAATAAAATTTTCAAAAGATTGTGGAGTTGTTCCCTCTGGAGAGGAATTCTCTAATAAAGTATCAGCAAAGTGTTTATAACACCCTTAGGGCGAAACAATTTTAAGATCATTATCTGAATCTAGGATAACATTGGCTACAGAATCAACAAGAGAAGTTACAACCGGTGTATTCAGTAAATATCCCTATTCGAGAGGACTATCAGGATGGACTACAAGTTCTTCTGTTGAAGTGGTTACAACTTTTCCAAAATGTACAATATCTAAGAAATTTTCTATCCCTTCAAATGCGTGGACTATTGTTGTTTCCTATTCCATCTGATTTAATGTTGATACATCCTGAGCTGATTTTTCTTCTGTTATATTTTCAAGAGGGTTTGAGGAAATCTAACCCTACTTTACAAGTTTATTGTACCTCCTCCTTTAATTAGAAAAGGAAGATAAAATCAATGCCATCCTCTTCTCCACTCTGCTAAGTTTTTGAGGTTTCTCAATTTGTATAGTCTCTTGTAAAATATTTTCTGCCATGTGGATTTTATTTAAATTTTCCTCATCATGTCCCTTTAATTTCTTATCAATATATAGAATGACACTAGATGTTCCAGCAATTGTTTCATTTTCCAAAGGAATGTCTTGATCATCACTAGGGTTTCTAAAGAACCATGCCCAAGTTTATTGGACGTGGCTAAGGCTTCCTATAGTTAATAGCTTGATAAGTCCATGGTGAATTACAATTGCAGCTTGGTCCTCAGATCTCCTTTATCTAGTAGCAGTCTCATGTAATACTAAATTAAGAAAATATGGGAGGTTCAGAGTTACCTTTTGCCTTAGGGATGCCATAAGTTTAAGATGATGCCCCCTTACTATGTTGTATCTTCCATCAGAGGTGATGTACAACTGGACAATCTTTGTTATCTCCTTCCATGGCTCAAGTAATGAATTGGGGTTATACCCCTTCCCCTTTTTGATCAATTCTTCGCCAAGATTTAAGAACATAAGAGTCATGTTTTGAAGAGAGGTGTGTATCCCATACCAATTTTATCATTCCATTGAAAACCATGTTACTTCTACTATTGCACTTTCATTTGCTTGTACATGTTTGTTTCTCACTACTGCTACACCATTGTCAAATCCCTTAGTAAATTCCAGTGCTACCGCACCGTTGAACCCCTGTATCAGTTCAAAATATTCTATCCATACGACTTGAATTAAGATGTTGTGTGACTATTCTAAGACCTGTCATTGTGTGGGTTCATTTTGAACTGAATTCCCACCCATTTTAACTATTCAACAAGGCACAATCTTGCAATTTGGAAACAACAAAAATCTTAATGTAAAAAGAAAGTAAGCTTGTATAGAGTATAGAAGTTTCAATGAAATGCAATGGTATTAAAAAATGTAGATAATAGTCGTATGTCAGTGCCAATTCACCCCCCCAACTAGAGTAAATGTCGTTTTGACCAGATGGTAGATTTGGCACATTTGGAAGATGATGGTACATCAATGCAGTGTAATAAAGTGACGGTCAAAAAGATAAATAGAAATCGTGATATATCTATGGTGCATGAGGAAATGATTATGATTGATGTGTGGTAATACTAGCATGGGTTAATAGGATGTGGACAAAACAAAGGCATGGGGAAATGTGTACGAAGCACTAGATGGATGGAAGTAATAGTTATATCAGTGTATCATTAGAGAAAAGAAAGGGAGATTAATTTAGAGTGTTGATTTTCTAGAAAAAGAATATTTCGTGTAGAAATATAGTGAAATTCTCAAAAAAGAACCAAACATCACCACATTCTCATAAGGTTTTAAGAATCTCCGTAAATAGATTTAATGACCGTTATTATTTTAGTTTTGAAGGAACAAAAATAAAAGCTATATTGTAATTATTGGTTATACTTTAATATCACAAGCATGGCCTCTACTTCTAGCAGACATCCATAGCCTCAGTAGGGTTTCCTTTTTAACCATTTGAGATGTCAGTGTTCCATGTACCAAGAGATTTTCCGAATTTTATTGTTATAAAAAAATTTGAAGTATTTACAGAAGGCCATTGTTTTGGCGTGGTGACCAATTAATAAAAATGTCATTCACCATAGCTAATGAGGTGAACAAGTCACCTCGTGATGAGACCTCTTGTCCTTTGACTTAAAAACCAAAGGCCATTACCCTAGAGGCTGGCTTGGTAACCATAAATGGTAATGTCACTCTACTAGATCCTATGATCATGGTAGTTCAGTTCATGATGAGACCTCTTATCCTCTATTACATTATAATTTTCATTAATGTTAATAGGTTACTTAGTAAATGGGGTGGCATGTCAACTCCTTAAGAGTTAGGGATGGTGTAAGAAGTATTATAATAATTACTTTTCTAGCTTGCTAATTTTGTCATAAAAAATATTATGGTTGTTTATCGTTGGAAGATTGGAATTAAAATATATTCCATAAGTGGTGATGAAAGGAATGCAGTATATGGATTATTGTAGTTTGTCTACAATTTTAGAAAGAATTAAAATTTCACGGAAATTTCAAAATTATGATAATGATTTGTCATAAAAGATTCTCTAATGATAGCCACAAAACAAATTGGTTTCCCATAATCATATAAGGATAAAGCTAAAAATGTTCCTTTCCCTAAGGGAATAAAGATATCGCTAAAAAATGAGAATCGCATGTTAAAGATCAACATTTGTATTTAAAGAAAACAACATTGTGCATAAAGAAACATTAGCATAATAAAATGAAAGGCAGTTGTGACCGAGGGAACAACAACTATGACAGAGGAAATAGCGACTGTGAGTAAGGGAACAAAAATTTTAAATGAGGAAATATCGGTTGTGACTAAGGAAACAACAATTGTGACTAAGGAAACATCGACTGCGACTAAGGGAACAAACATTGTAAATGAGGAAACTAATGAGTCCCATCAATAGGTACATTTTGAAGATTAATATTCCATCCTCCAGCCTTAAAACTATCCTTCTCTTGCATTAATTCACATTTTTCATTATATTATCCTTAGTAAGAGGAGTAAAATGTCTTTGTCATAGTATGTGGCCTATTGTGGTTTAATTGTAGGAAAATAAAGCATTTTTTAGGCTATTGCTATGCAAGGCCTTAATGGAGATAAATAGGAGATAATCTAGGGGGTTTTTCCACCTCCATAACCCCCTAAACTCATCTTGGGATCACCATATCTCTCTCACAAATTTGAGTTCAATAGCAGCAGAGTGACTCCTAGTCCAAGTGAAGATCAAGAAGGACAAGATCCAACATTTTCGAGAACGAGGGAACCATTTCTACTTTCAAGGGAGTTGCTTCAACTACACTTTGTATAAATAAAATAGAAGAAGAGCTCATTAGGATTCAATGTTTTTTTCAGCTAGGTGTAGCAATTGAGCTCAAATCTTGAATTTTTTATTTTCAACCCTTATGTGATGTATTAAACCTGCACTTTTTTTATAATGAGAAGTTGGATTTTAAGTTGCATCTGAGTTAGTTTCAGAGGGCAAAGACCTTTGGGTTTGGGCCCAACCCAGAGGCTTTGGTCTCTCTTTTTGTACTTATGTTTCTTCTTGATTCCAATAGGTTTATAGTTTCTTGCATTTCCGTAGAAATTAACCTATAAATCCTATGGTTGCAACCTCTACATCATCTCTCTTGTGGGAAAATGAGTGGAAGGATTCACACCCACAACCCAAAAATATTAAGTTTATGATTTATTGGAAATAAATTAGTGTTATTTGTCTTGTTTTACATTTTTTTTCTGTAGCTTAGAAGTCAATTTAGTGACTAGATCAGTGGTATTGCATGAATTAGATGTTATTGAAATTCAACTCATCTTTTCCATCATAAGTTATTTAATTTTTTAATGATAAATGGTTGCATGCATGCAATTGATTTCTGGATGGTTGATCTATAGGGAAAGGAACCTTTGCCACTTCCATCCTAAGCTCTTTCATCTTCTCCTTCAAGTTCTGAACTTATTTCGAAAACCCTGTTTTATAAGCCATTCTTCCTAGGTCACTGAGAGCACTCATCATTAGTGCAAGTCAAGCCTCTAGGAGGTCCTGAGCTTGGATATGGGCTCAAATCAGCCTCCTTTCATTTGCTTCAACTAATATCACCCTTTGCATACCTTCAAGGAAACATTTTCACCATAAAAAAACCACTCAGATTACAAGCCTGCCTATAGCATTACAGGCCTCTTGTAGCAATAACCTATAGCAAACCTGTAGGAGAATTTTTCTTAAATAGTTTCAACCCCCACTGCAACTTTGACTTATCATAGATGCATAATGAACCCTAGCTATGATAATATGATCAGGGAAAGCTCCTAAGCCACTCCAAAACTCCCTTTCCTTCACTACAAAAATAGAGTAGAGTTAGCATCTTTATTATGCAAGTGGTTTATTGATTTATGAGCAAGTATGAACTAGGTAGGTGGTACATGCAATTTTGATTATTAGTTTGATCAATTATGCAAGATAAATTATTTTCCTTTCAGCAAGTAGATGAGATAATTTGATGAATTCTGCAAGATAACATAGCTTTATTTTTGCAAGTAGGTTAGCCTTTGTACTTTCATGAATTAATTAGTTAGGGTTTTACAAGTTGAGTAAATTGCATTTCTATTTTCATAGCTAGAAGCAATTGCCAATTGTCCTTTTATGAATATTTCATTTTAATCCAATAGGAGGAAGGGTCTTTGAGAATTTGTTGATCTAATGTAATAGCTGAGGTGGCAAGAGTGGAATCTTATATGTTTTGCATATAGCACTATCACCTCAAAGTTTGTATGAACCCTGGGTTGATAATTTGAGTTGAGGATCCCTTGGGAGTTGATATATTCTTGGTCCAATACTAGGGCTCACCACTATTTGGTGTCATTCCCCGAGAGGTGTCTAAGTAGATGTTTATTTTGCTTAAGCATTGTTTTATGTTTTGCATACAGTTTTTGAAGAAGTAAAAAGAAAATTTTCATGCCTCATAGAAGTAGGGAAAATCAAGGAAAATTCTTACCAAAAATCCCCACACCCTCAAACAGTAAACCTTCACTCTTCTTTGATGGCTGTGTTAGATTAGGTTAATTTATTAGTCAAAGGTTTTCGAAATATTAGTTTGTTGTCTTGGAGGGGGTCAAATTCATAAACGTTGTCATTGTTATAAGTTTGACCTTATACTATCTAGAAAGTCATTTTGAGCCTGGTCATCACCTTGATCATTAATGTCCAATCATGGGAAGGGGTGTCTAAGTATTGAGAGATGTTATGATGACTGTTGAATCAGGGTACTGAGAGTTCATTAGGATGTCTACTTGGTCATGTGTATACAGTTAAAGGAATTATGTTAAAGCATTATAGTTATTAATATCCCAATCTTTTCCCTCTATTCTCATCCCCTTATTCCCTCCTCATCCCCTTATTCCCTTGTTATCTTAAATTCCCCTATTCCTAATCATTCACATATCATCTACACCCTAATAATTTCCCATACTCCCTACGCTCATGCCAAACATGGAAGGCTTCTACACTCTGTGATGCAATTTCCTCTTAAATTGATTGTTTTAGTCACCATTTTTCATAACATTTTATGACCACATGGAGGTGAATTTTGGAAAAAGGAAGGAGGTTTTTCTCAAAAACAGGTCAAAGAACAATAAAATCTTCCATATTTTACATAGGTGTCACAAATAGGGAGATTCAATTACATCTTCAAAGCCTATTTTTTGGACAGCAAAAATACTCTGTTTTAAACATAGTTTTGTAGAGCAGTTTCTAAGGCTCAGGGGAAGAATTTGAAGAAACTGAGAGAATTTTTTCTTAAACACAATCTCATATACCAAAACCTATCTCAAATTTTACACAAGTGCTCTATTTTTGGAGTTACATGAGTCTAATGGTGGCCTATTCTCGTAGTTTCTACTGACAGAATTAGGCGTTGCACACTTGCTACACAGACTATGCCCAGACTATCTCATGTACACTAGACAATGGCCACCTGTCAGGTTTTGAAGATGCCGGCATGGGGTACATGTGGTTTCCATCTCACCTCTTTAAAAGCTTGTCACATATCATTTCTAGAAGGGTGAATTTTCCAATGCTGCGCAACTACTACACATGCTTTTTGAACAGTTGGAAAAAACAGTGTTTTTGTGCTTTTGCTATTTCAGTCATGGTGAATCAATTCGAATAATTTTATAATTTAATTTGTATTAAAATAATTTGTTTTTTCTTTCATAGGGACAAAATATGCTTTATGTGTTATGTTTGGAGGAAAATCATTCAAAAAACATCAGTTTACAATGTTTTTTTAGTTTTGAACCGATCCTCTATTGGATCAAAGATACAATAAACCTAAACATCTTTTGATCCATGTATATATTATTTTTTTCATGAATGAAGACAAAGAAGGTGGTTGTTGTTGGTTTCTCAATTTCTAAAGAAGTTATTGCAGTTATGATTGTGATTTGGTTTTAATTATCATGCCTAAATGTTGAGAGGGTTCCAGTTGATTTATGGAGATTCTTACGGTATGGATGTTTTCAGAATAAGTCTTTGTCTCTCAGTTTATATGTCGTTCTATTTTCTGTTTTCTTCATACTAATTTAAAGGTGTAGGGGGCAGTTATACTTGAATTCATTTTACATGCTCATGTCTGACTGAACCAAGTATATTTCAGTTGAAAATGAAATATTTATGCCTTTAAAAGTATTTTATTTTCTTCTTAATGATTATTGATCTAAGTTGTGGTGATAAATGTTATTATTTTTGTTCTTTTGACAAATGACTTGATACTCATAGCTTTTCTATACTACAATTTGTTATCCATTCTGAATTTGTACTAATTAAGCCTCCATATATGAAAATGGTTGGAAATACATCATCATGTCACCATAGGGAGATCAGTATCATTGTTATCCTTAAAATCCTCTACCACCCCCATTATCAAATTTCAAACATTTTCAGAACTAGTCTTTGTATGCTATAGAGTCAAATCTTTAGTTTTCATTAGTTGAGGGAGCCTCCTCCAGCTAGAAAGGTCATTTTGTAACCCAAAGTGATTTGTGGTTACCTTTGTGGCCCTTTCCTTAGCCTAAAGGTATTTACGGGGTGATAGCAGACTGTGAGCTTCCCTCTCTGACTACAGGGGAGTTAGAAGACCCTCTATGTGCAACCTGAAAATTTTGAAGAACCTACTGGGTAAGAAGAAGAACCCACTTCACCTACCCAAGCTATGACTAAGAACAGGGACAATGAGGTTTTCCCTATTAGAGAGACCAATGGAGAGGCTAGATTGAAGAACATAAGCCCTACTACCCTTCCACACTTCAATTAATTAATCTTTGAGAATAATGATACATTCATGTTTGAATTTGTTGTTGTTTGTAGGACCTATGGCTATGCCTCTGATGAGTAGAAGCTAAAGTTATTTCCCTCTACCCTTAAAGATGTAGCCTTATGCTGATTTATGGTTCTGCCTGAGGGTAGCATCACCACCTGGGCCCAAATGGAACAAATCTCCAATAATAAGTACAGGTACTACAATAGGTCCAAAAAAACCAAGGAAGAAATCTTTAGGATGACTGTTGGACTTGATGAATCCCTAGAAGACTATGAGGAGAGATTTCAACTCATTTATAGGATGGCCAACTACAGCCTTGATCCTGAATCAATCAAACTATTTCTTCTTTAAGGGATCAGGGAAGATATGTTGGAAACCTTAAAAATTTTGTTTGGAGGAGATATATCATTTATCCTATGATGACATTAAAATTGTGTTCAAGAATCACTCTAGGACTACTAGGACGAAGGGTAGGGCTAGTCAAGGCTTGGTCAGTTCCTCTTCCTCTACAACATCCATTAAGAATGAGATAGGTAACATATTGGAGGGTTTCAAGAGTGAATTTTTTAATACCTTTTCACGAAAAATGGATACCAAAAAAATCAAAATAAAGCAGGAGGAAGCAAAAAGGGCACTAGTTATTTTCTACTCAAGATGCACCAAAAGACATTCTAGGAACGAGTGCCCATTAAATGTCATAGAGGTTTTCCTAATATGTGATGAAAATAATGCAATAGATAAGTGCCCTTCTTTTCCAGGACTAAAAGTTGTATATCAAGGAGTAGAAGGGGGGTTAGAGCAACTTTGTTTCATCAATCAAAGAAGACCTCAAGGACCTAGGCCATATCAACAAGGCATGCAAAGTGAACACTACTGTTATTATAATCCAAATTAGAATACGCCCTTGCAACCTTGGTACTCTTCCGCTGACCCATCTTGTCCCACACCCCCTTCTTGGCCTTATGCTCCTCCATATCCTCCTCAACCTGTCAACCATCCCTTTTATCCATATCCACCCCAATCTTCTCAATGGGGAAACCCATCACAACTGTGGAGGCCTCAAGTTAACCAACTTCTTACTTTACTAGCTCCACCCCAACCTCAGCCACATATCACTCATCCTAATCCACTTAAGTAACCTTAAATGTCTTCTCAACCAAATCTTTTCTCGAACAACAGGCAATCACAGCAAGTCTACAGTGGAGAGACATCTTACCCTTCTTATGTTGTGGAAATCCAAGAGATCAACATTCAATCTGAGAGAGTGCTTCGAGATAACCAACCACCTTCTCCACCTGAAGAGATTGAAGGAGAGAAGGAATATATTGTTCCTCAAGTCAACCCAGCTCCTTTTACTAAGAGGTTGATCCACCCTAGCCAGCACACTCCATAAGAGGTTGAATTGTTGGGAGAATTGAAGAATTTGTGTGATAGAATACCCCTTCTCCGGGCTATTAAAAATGTTCCCATCTATAATAAGCTTATCAAGGAGAAATGTTTTAAAAATCATGGGAGAAGAAAAATATACGCCCCCACTATAAATGTTGTTAGGAAATTATCTGATTTGATGCTTGGGAGGGTGATCTTCCTGAAATATCCCTGTAGTAGATGTGCACATTGATGGCCTTATAGTACCTAACACCCTGATTGATCTTGGGGCTACAATAAATGTGATTACTAAGGAATCCATGCTAAATATAAACCTCCAATGGGCTTTGAGAAACACCACCACAGTGAGAAAAATTGCATACAAATCCATAGTAGCTCCTAAGGGAATTGTTGAATATGTTGTGGTCTCCATTGAATCTTGGGAGTATCCTACTGATTTCCTAGTTCTCCATCCCAAAACCAATTTTAATGGCTATCCTCTCATCTTGGGGAGGCCCTGGTTAGCTATTGTTGATGCTTACATTAGTTTTAGGGTTGGGAACATGACCATTAAGAATGGACATTTGTCTAAATAGTTGGTATTGTATCATCCTCCTCGGCCTTCTATTGAGCATGGCTTACTCTTGTGGCTAGAAGAGGAGGAAGAAGATGAGTTGTATCACACCACCCCTCACCCAATACACACTTTGGACATCATTACAGGAGGGGGACAACCTGATGAAGATGATCTCACTGATCATATACTTCATAATAAACCTCCCACTCCCATACCCATTAATGAGTTAATGAAAGAATCTGAGAGTAATCCTTGGGTTGAATTATGCCCTATTGAATCAAGTCCATACCATGTCAATATTGTAGAGTTTGTCCCATCCAGAACGTTAAATATCAACCCTTCTCTCTTGACCAAACAAGAATAATTGTTGTGCAAAGTGTTGAGACAACATCTGGATGCTTTTTTTTGGGGCTATAAGGACATGAAAGGTGTGCATCCCTTGGTCTGTACTCACCATATTTACATCAAGGAGGGATGAAATCCTATGCACTAACTACAGAGGAGGATAAACCCATATCTTAATGGCATTGTGAAGGAAGAACTGCAAAAACTAATAGATGCAGGGTTCATATACCCTATTTCATATACTAAGTGGGTGTCGCCTCTCATTTTAGTTCCTAAGAAGAATGTGTTGTGTAGAATCTATGTGGATTACTGGAAGCTCAACAAGGCTACAAAGAAGGACCATCTTCCCTTGCCTTTCATTGACCAAGTCCTAGATGGCCTTGCAGGGAAGAAATTCTTCTCCTTCCTGGATGGATTTAGTGGGTACAATCAAATCTAGATTAGCCCCAAAGACTAAGACAAGACCACATTCACATGTCCTTTGGGTACCTTTGCTTATAGAGTTCTTCCATTTGGTTTGTGCAATGCCCCTGCTACTTTCCAGAGGATATTTTTGAGTATTTTGGTTGAATTTATTCACGATTTTGTTGAAATATACATGCATGATTTCACTCATTATACTATGTGACTTCCATGAATCTCTTTGCAAAATGTGCAAGTTTTTTAAAAAATGCATTGAAATTAATCTCTCTCTAAGCCCTGAGAAATGTGAGTTCTTGATGAATGAGGGGACTGTCCTTGATCATTCCATCAGCAAGGATGGAATACAGGTAGATCCAAATAAAATTTCCATCATCAAAATGGTCCATACCCCTCAGAAGCAAAGGGATGTCAAGAGCTTCTTGATACTAGTAGGGTATTATAGGAGATTCATCGAAGACTTCAGTAAAGTGGCTTCACCTTTGTTTGGTTTACTGGTCAAAGATTTAGATTCTTGTTGGACCAATAATTTTCAAGAGGCGCTCGAAGTGTTGAAAGAAAAGATGACCATTGCACCCATCCTAATAGCTCTGAACTGGGAATTGCCTTTCCATATCCATATTGATGCATAACATAAATTTGTTGGGGGGGGGAGTGGTGTGGTCGCTTGGTACAAGTAGAGAATAAGCTTCCGTATGTTATTTACTTCATTAGTAAGAATTTGTATAAATCTAAGCTAAATTACACTATCACTAAAAAAGATATCTTAGTTGTAATGCATTCTTTAAACAAATTTAGGCTCTATATCACTGGGTACCGAAATTTTGTTCATACTGATCATGCAGCCATTAAATATTTGATGAACAAGCATGATGTTGATGCTAGGATAATTAGGTGTTTGTTATTGTTATAATAGTTTTATTTGGCTATTATTGACAAATCAGGAAAAGAAAATGTGGTTGCAAATTTTTTGTCCAGGTTAACCTTACCTACAGGTAATGAAGAGATGGTGGATGATCAACTTCTAGATGAGAACCTCTTTTCCATCTTGGAGATTTATCCTTGGTTTGATAACTTATAAAACTACTTGGTTGTTGGGAGGTTCCCTCCTAATCTATCATCCAGGGAGAAAAGCAACATTGTAAGGAAAAGCTCTCCTTTCATTTGGATTAGGAGAAATATTTTTAGATTGGGACCAAATCAAATCTTGAGTAGATGTGTAAGAAAGGAGGAGGTCTTTTACATCCTCTCAGAAATACATGATGGTCCTTGTGGAGGTCATTTTGCTACAAAAAGGACAACCTTTAAATTTTTACAGGTTGGTTACTATTGGCCCACCTTACATCAAGATGCAAGGAGATATACCACTAGATGTGATCAATTCCAGAGAATGGAAACCCTCGCACCCAGGGATGAAGTTCCCCTACAACCACAAGTGGCCTTAGAGCCATTTGACAAGTGAGGCATGGATTTCATTGGGCCAATTCATCCAGCATCAGGGTAGAAAAAGTACATCATTGTGTGCACTGATTACTTGATAAAGTGGGCTGAGACAAAGGTAGTCAAAGTAGAAACAGAGCAGAAAGTGCTAGAATTTTTAAGAGAGAACATCTTCTACAAGTTTGGGTGTCTAAGGGATGTAGTCACTAATCAAGGAGCACAATTCACATCCAATTTGATCTAGGATCTCATGAGGCAACACCATGTCCACAAGACAACCACTTCCTATCATCCTCAACAAAATGGGAAAGTAGAGGTCACAAACAGAGCAGTTGAGAGCATTCTCACCAAGGTTGTTATTAGTTGAAGGAAATATTAGGAAAATAGACTAGTAGACGCCACTTGGGCCTACAATACCACTTAGAAAACCACTACTAGATTCACTCCATATGATTTGGTTTATGTGAATAAAGATGTACTTTCTATTGAGTTTGAATATAACACTTTGAGAATGGAAAATCAGTTGGAATTAGATGTCACTACAACGTAGCAAGAAAGGTTGCTCCAACTAAATGGATTAGATGAATTTATAATGTAATCTCTCTTACACACTGAATTCATACAATTGCAAAGGAAGGCCTTGCATGACAAGCATATCAAGGAAAATACTTTTCAAGAAGGGGATTCGGCCTTGTTATATGATTCTAGGTTCAAATATTTTAAAGGGTAGTTAATGACAATATGGTTGGGCCCATACCTAGTGGAAAAGTGTCATGAAAATGGATTTGTCCAGATCATAACCATTGATGAGGAAGGAATTTCCTTGCTTGTAAATGGTTACATGTTGAAGTTATATAGAAGATCTATATCCAAGGAGGAATTTATCAATTCAGTTAGCAAGGAATTGAATGTGATTGGGTGTTTCATAGCTTTCAATCTATGGCACTCCTAGAAATTTAAAAAACAAAAGTATAAAAACAAAAACAAGAGACCTGGATGAAAATCTCTGAGGCATCTGAGGTCAAATACTAGGTTGAAAACCTCTCTGAGGTAGCTCATGAGAAAAAATAATAAAGATCCCTAGGTGAAAACATCCCTTAGGCACCTAAGGTAGACATGCAGGTTGAAACCCTCCTTTGAGGCAGCTAAAGAAAAAAGAAAAAAAGAGAGAAAAGAAAAAGAGAATAAGGAAGGAGATTATATCATATTTTCTAACCTTTCTTTTATTTTATAAAGTTGTACACATTAGAAGATTTCATGGCTACGAGCCAAGATCTACAAGATGCCATCAATTCCTCTACCCATACACCTCATATCCATCCTCCCCATTCACATTACTATCTCTCTCCACCATCCCATCATTAATAAATCCAAAATTCACCTCCTCCCTCTGATGCTACATGAAAGACTTGTACTGCTACAGGAATGTCCTGTAATGCTACAGGAGGAACCTATGGAGCTAGGAACCCACACAATTAGTCAAATCTGAATGGAGGATTTGATGGATCTGAGAGATCTAAATGGCTGATCTGATAGATTTGAATAGCAAAACTGATTACTTCTACTGCGAGGCTACAGATCCCAAACTACTAGATCTAGATGGTAGATCTAATGGATATGAGATATCTGAATGGCTGATCTAATAGATCTGAACGGCGGAACTGATTACTGCTGGTGCGAAAAAACCCCACCAATGAGATCCGATCTGGCAAAGATTATGCATGATTCAAAGATAGAGAAGGGAACAATAATCTCCAGGAGTGTCAGGTGCTATAGATTGCAGTATACATAAGGGTCTGACAGTAGTACTCGACCCAATTTTTCAAGGCACTAACTAAGGAGGATCAACCATACTCTTAGCCATACAACCCAACTACCCTATCGTATGCGTGAGTAATCTCTCCGAGTGCTGTTATAGGTGTACTGTAGCAACAAGACGATCGATGGTTTATCTATGGTGAGGTTTCAAGGGAGCTAGAGGGCTTCTGATATACCCAGAGGGTACTTGGAAGACAGTCCATGCGCGGTTCTGTCTAATGCGCTACTACTTGAAGGGATACCCACAAGGGTTACAAGGGAGTCCAACAAGCATGACCACCTCTTGTATTTCCTGCGTGCATGCCTCCACAAATCCACATGTTTATGCACTCAACGATAGATCCCATGGTTTAAAGACGCCAGAACATGTCTCTAGCCAAAAAAAAAAATTGCTAAAAATTGGAGATCCCACCAGCCCTAGAAAGTGCTCTTATACCATTTGTTATGCTCTTAACTTGCAAGATGATACCAGAATACCAAATATGCGAAGAAATATACCCAGAACATAGAACAATGAGAATAACAACAAGTATTTTATTATTCAGAAAGCAATGTTCACTTGCCTCTTCGAGGGGGAAACCTCCAATAGAGCTGAGCTCAAATACAAAATAAGACACAATGCTCCTTGAGGGGAGTCTCTATCCTTTATATAGGATTCATACATGCAATACCATGGGGCAATACCATGGTTCTTATTAATACCATCTATCTAATACCATGGCCCATTTACAACTAAGTGTGGTCCCTTCATTAAATGCGGGTTAACCACTTACAATTATTAATATGGGCTTTATTGACTCTTTACTTAACTATAACTATGACTCGATCCTATTACATAAATAAGGGGGTTAGGATTGGACCCTAACAAGGAGGCCACAAGATCAGAAGAAGAAGAAATCAATACGGAGGAGGAAGAGGCAGCAAGAACAGAAGAAGAGGAAATAAAAGGAGAGGAAAAATAGGCATCAAAGACAAAGGAAGGAGAAGCGGAAATGAAAGGAAAATATGAGAAGAAGAAATAATAAGCCCTGAGAATACTTCTCCACCCCAAGGAATGGAAGAAACTAAACAGGAAGCATCTGCAACCTTAGCTATATTGGGCACTCCTATCAAGCCCAAGAGGAAGCAATCAAGACCAAGTCAAATGTATTTCAGAACCAAGAAGAGAACTAGAATTAGACAAGGAAAGCCAAAAAATCCTACAAGGGTTCCTATAATCATTGATGAGTCACCAAGAAAAAAGGAATAAATTGGACCTAGTGAGGGAAAAATTGAAGAGTTCATGCCTCCTAAAACCAAATACAAGTCACCCATAGCAACTATGAGTAGGCCTACCACTAGGTCTGACACCTTCAAGAAGCCAACTACACAATCTTCCTTTGAGGAAGAGGAAAAATAGAATCTATAGGAGGATTCAGGTTTTCTACAGGGGAGACAGGGTTTGCTACAAGAGGGGCAGAGTTTTCTACATGCAAAACAAGGAAAGCTACAAGAGCCCAAGAAAGACTCACAATAGGTAGTCACCACCTCAACAAAATGTTGGAAAATGCCTAAAAGAGCTCCAAGAACATAGCCCACAACATAGATTGAGCTCCTACTTCAAATTCATTGAACGAGGGAGGATTATCAGTGAAAAATTTGCAACCCCACTCCTTTATGAGCTGGAGATAGAAAGAGGTAGAAGCCACAGATCGATGCAAATTACTAAATCTAATAAGGTAGAGGATGTATGTTATACAGGAATAGTGTCCACACGGATGCTGCTATTCCCACTAAGATGTGTGGCTATCTTAGAAACAAACAATCAAAGTCTACTGTTGATTCCTTTTATGAAAATAGATGAAAGGAGAACCAAAAGGGCCAAACTGAGTCTTGCGCTCGATTCCCTCTCCTTCTTGATAGAGTTTTGCTGCTCGCTCTTTGTATGCTCAGCTTCAAAAGGGACCTATAGAATCACAGCAACATACTACTATGCAAGAAACAAGGATCTAAATTCACAAATAATGTAGGATCAGATGTACATTAACCATATACAAGCACATATAAACAAATACACCAGGATATGGAAGGAAACAAGAATATCTTTATTCAGATAAAAGTAGCAAGAGGATTACAACCATGAGCAGCGTTGACCCAGCATCATACTCCAGCTAAGAAGCCCTTCTTTCACCTCAAGCAAAGAAAAATCACCCAACACTGTGAATGTACACAAGAATACTGACAGCACTTCTCTATAGATTACAAAATTCCAGCCTTTGGATCTCTGTGATGAGGGATCCATATATAGATGATTACAGAGAGGTGAGTCATCTTTTAGGATCATGATTAGTGTCTTCTCTCTGATAGTTCCTACTTCCACTTGGAGAATGAAGATCTCTTACTCATCCCTGGTCGAAAATTGAGTGGCAAGTGTCAGAGGGGAAGCTTTTGGAAGATTCCATGATCTTCCACCTCGCATTTTGGTCCTTGCCATTTTTCCATTCCCGACCATCGCACCCTACAGAGGAGAAAAATAGTATGCATTGCACCATGTACATTGGGAAGGTGATATGCATCGAACCCCCTGCATGGAGCTTTCAGTATGGTCTAGTTTTGACAATTTATGAGCAGTTTTCAGTGGAGAACTTCTGGGAGATGATGTAATCAGTTGACCTTGTTCCTTTAGGTAGTGAAGCAACCCTTTTAGGGACTTAAGAGACCTCAATTTATGGACATTTGTGATTGGGGTTGAAGTGCCCAAAAATGTCTATAACACTTTGTCATGCGGAAAGAGTTAATCTTGCGGACAAAACCAACCTCCCTAGAAGCCTAAGGCTTTCTAGTGACAAACAAGACAATTAAGAGCAATCCTTCTCTAAACATGCATTATCATACGAGAAACCAAGTGTTTTCGATCCT
>APFE030436245.1:0-12881 GCA_000404065.3 Pinus taeda | reverse complement strand
AATCTTAATATTAAAAATAATAATAATTTTAAATTAATAAATATAAATTTGACCTGGGTCCTAGAGTCAAAATTAGCCGTTATTCAGCCGTTGGAGTCTCTGCTCAATCTATTTAACATGCTAGGCCGGATCTGTTTCCTCAACTTGTCCTGGCAATGAACCACCCTAGTTGGTTCGAAACACGTCGACAAAGGTCTCTCTATATGTGATTTAGAGAAGCTCTTCTCACAACTATGATGAATCACAGAAGCCTCAATTCGACAAAGGATGATATTTATGACATCATGAAGGCTTGCCATGACAAGCCCTATGGGGGACACTTTGCAGATCAAAGGACAGGGCATAAGGTACTACAGATGGGCTATTATTTGCCCACTATTTTTAAAGATGCTAAGAAATATGCCTAGGCTTGTGATATATTCCAAAAGATGGGTCAGCCTACAAATCTGATGAAATGTCGTTGCAGCGCCAACTGGTCATAAAACCCTTTGAACGATGGTCATTGGACTTTATTGGCCCATTCCATCTGCCATCAAATCAAAAGGCCTATATACTATTTTCCATGGATTATGTGACGAAATGGATGTACACAGTAGATTTTCCAAGAGCTACAGAGAAAGTTGTGATTAACTTCCTTTTTGGGCTATTTGTGCAGTATGGTTTACTACGAGAAGTGATAACAAATGAGGGAGGACAATTTGTAGGACACTATCACATTACCATAGTATCACTTCCCCGTATCACCCATAGGCGAACGAGCAGGTTGAAAGCACTAATAAGGTCATTGAAGCAATTCTTACCAAGACAGTCTCAACACATCGGCGAGACTGGGTTGCTAGACTGCTAGAGGCCTTGTGGCCCTATCACATGACTTGGAGGAATACTACTGGATAATATTCGTACCAACTCGTGTTTAGAAGAGAACCTTGTTTTCCGATTGAATTCAAAATAAATACTTTAAGAACAGCTCAGGAAGTGGGACTAGATTTAACAGAAGCCCAAACCAAGCGACTTCAACAAATAAATGAACTAGACAAGGCTCGACTGCTTGCTCTGCAACGGAATGCAATTATCTAGTAGCAAAGGGAAAAGTGGCATGACAGCCTTAACAAAAAGAAGATGTTTCACAATGAAGATCAGGCACTCCTTTACGACTCCAAATTCTAATACTTTCTGGGCAAGTTACAAACAAGATGGCTCGGCCCTTATGAAATTCAAGAAGTACATAACAATGGTACTCTCACTTTGACTACCATTGACGAGTCTGATCATTCTTTCAAGGTGAATGGGCATCGGATGCGTCTCTATCACAAACCACTCACCAAGGAGTCTTTCTGCTAAAAGGTACATGAGGACCCCACCATGCAAATTATAGCTGCAAGGAGTGATTACCCGACAACTTTTCTTTCGTAAAATTGTAATTTTATTTAACTGTAAATAATGTATATATTCCTTTTTTCCGATTGATTGCAATTCAGTTAGGTATCACCATGTAAATATGAGGATTTTTCTTGTTTTAGGTGTTTGATAAGTTTTGTTCAATCGATTGAACAATTGTTGTTCAATCAATTGAACATAACTTATGTTTGTGTTTGAGTTATTATTCAAGCGATTGAATGATTGTTGTTCAATCAATTGAACAACACTTATTTTTGTGTCTGTTGCTTTTCAATCGATTGAATGATTGATGTTCAGTCGATTGAACAATTGATGTTCAATCGATTGAACAACATTTATTTTTCCATTTGTATTGTTGTTCAATCGATTGAACGATTGTTGTTCAATCAATTGAACATCACTTTTTTTTGCAAGCGTATTGTTATTCAATCGATTGAAAGATCATTGTTCAATCAATTGAACGATCATTGTTCAATCAATTAAACAACACTTATTTTTTCACATGAGTTGTTGTTCAATCGATTGAACAATTGTTGTTTAATCAATTGAACTGCACTTTTTCCATTTTTTATTTTGATATTCAATCAATTGAACAGCACTTTGTGTGTTTTTCTATTCAACCGGTTGAACGATTATTGTTCAATCAATTGAACAGTATTGTTTGCCTTTTTCAATTTTGTTGTTCAATCAATTGAATGATTGTTGTTCAAACAATTGAACAACACTTTTGTGTTTTAATTTGGTTGTTCAATTGATTGAATGATTGTTGTTCAATCAATTGAATGGTTGTTGTTCAATCAATTGAACAACACTTTTTACATTTTACATTTTTTGTTGTTCAATCGATTGAACGATTTTTGTTCAATTAATTGACTAACAATTTGTGTTTTTTTACAATTGTTTTTGTTGTTCAATCGATTGAACGATTGTTGTTCAATCGATTGAACGATTGTTGTTCAATCAATTGAACAACATGTTTTTTCCTTTTTCAATTTTGTTGTTCAATCCATTGAACAATGCTTTTTCATTTTTTCCTTTTACGATTTTTGTTGTTCAACTGATTGAACGATTGTTTTTCAATAAATTGAACAACACGTTTTGTAATTTTTCGATTTTGATGTTCAATCGATTGAATGATCCCCATTCAATCCATTGAATAACACTTTTGTGTTTTTTCCTTTTTTTATTTTGTTGTTCAATCGATTGAAAGATTGATGTTCAATCAATTGAATGATGCTTTTGCATTTTTTTCCTTTCAATTTTGTTATTCAATTGATTAAACGATTGCTGTTCAATCAATTGAACAATAATTCTGTGTCTTTTTTTTTTTTTTTCATTGTTCAAACAACTGAATGATAAGTGTTCAATCAATTGAACAACACTTTACCACTTCTACAATTTTGTTGTTCAATCGATTGAACGCTTGTTGTTCAATCAATTGAACATCAATTTTTGTGTTTTTGTGTCGTTGTTCAATCCATTGAACAACATTTTTTTGAGTGAATGATTTTAAATCAATTGAATAAGCCCTGCTTTCGATTTTTGTGTGTAATCAGTAGAGTAAACAATTGTGATTTCTCTTTACTGTTTCATCGTCAGTCACTCTTTTTTCCATTTTTTTCTCTTTTATGTTTCGAATAAAAACCATCATGGGTGGATTGGTGTCTAAGATAAAGAAAAATAGTAAAGTTAATATCATTATGACCCATAAAACCTTTGGATAGTCATCTTTATTCAAAATCTGACATAACGCATCTTTATAATGACTGGCTGAATATATTTTCTTTGGACATATCATAAACTGATTTATTATTTTAATACCATGTTAATTTATATTTCATACTTTCAAATGGATAAATCCCTTTGATATGATGATATGGGGATAAAAGTATAAACTTTCATTGGAATTTTTTTTACTTCTTACACCATCCTTGACTCTTAAGGAGTAAATGGGCCTCCCTCTTTTTACAATAAAAGCATCAACATATGAAAATAAAGAAATATGAAAATGCAACAAACATTGTCTTAAAGAGGATAGAGGGTCTCATCATGAGCCAACCTACCATGATCATAAGGATGTAGCGAGTGACATTCCATTTTGGCCACCAAATCAAGGTAATGACCTTCTTGATAGTTAAAATTGTCAGAAGGACAGGGGGTCTCATCACAAGCCAACATGGTCACTTTGTTATATCTTGGTGAATGGCACTGTGATTATCTTGTCATCATGCCAGCATAGTGGTCTCTTTATGGAAAGAAAAGAAATAATAATCTACATACTAAAAAGAGGATTCTAGCTCATTTGTGGGGTTAAAAAGAAACCCTGTCGAGCCTATGAATGCATGCTAGCAGCAATGGCTCTACTTGTGGTATTGGAGTACTATGTAACATTGCCAAATGCTCTCTATTATATTACCACCTATGGATTTGTTTCTAAAGGAAATTTCCCATTTGAATAGCATTCCTAAAAAGACAACATGCATGTGTTGTGGTAAAACACAAACCCCCCATGTTTTACTTGTTCACTTCAAATAATGGGGACCCTTTATATAATTTTTTTGGCTAAATGTCTTTTAGGATTTTTATTAAGTTGATTATCTTACGATTTTCTTAATGTTTCATCTTCTATAGATTTTTGTTTTGATTGCTTGGTTGAAATCGATTTTCTATAAGCTTCCTATTGATACTTGTTTCGTCTCATTTGGTCAACTGGTTTGTAAATGGCACTCCTTTGAAGTCTAATCATTTATGTCGCCTAGGTTAAAAATGCATAAACTATACAATATTCCATTTTGGTAATTAAATTAGTTCAATAATGTATTTATTTTAAATATTAACCCCTAACTAGTTATTACTAACATTTTTCATTTTTCTTTACTTATATAGCCAAATCATCAAGCATCGAGATTTCAGTGATTTATTCCAATTTCCTATTTTCAAATAAATTATCAATCTTGAAAACTCAAAATATCAAAGTGGATGTAGTTTATTTTTTATTTTTATCAAAGTGGCTATAGTTTAAATAGACAAATTATGTTTTAATAATCTCATAACTTAACCAAATAATAAATATCATGGAACTCAAATAAAAAATAAAAAAAATAAAATATTTCATAAAAATATCAGTTACATCAAAATTTTCATAACATGCATTTCTTAGAAACCCTGATGGCCTTTATTCCCCGAGCGCTGATATGCGATAGCTAAAATTCAAAGGAGTATGAGTTTGTTATTTAGTTACATTCAAGTTAAAAAAAAAAAAAAAAAAAAAAAAAAAAAAAAAAAAACTTCTTGTAAAGTTTTATCGCAGATTTAAAACAAAAAAGCCTTAACATTTTCACAAAGCAAAATGCGATGAACAATAAACAATTTGGTTTTATATAGCGTATTAAAAAAAGAACTTTAATGTAAATTTTTGAGGGCTCCCGTAACCTCATGCTCACTTCATCGCACAATTTCTCGCATCCCATCATTAATAAAAAGGCATTCCAAAACAAAATGCAATCAATCATTTTTGCGATATACGATCCTAAGAATGACTTCAAGTGCTTGCCTTAGTTTTCATAACACTAAACTTTAAATTTAAATAAACATTCATACGTGAGTGAAATAATGAAATAGGGAGGGTAGTTTCAAATCCTGAGGGAGCGATGGAGCGAGCAAATGGAGGAAGACACCTGGCCATGCACCCAACCAGAGCTCGCCTGCCTGCATGCGCCCAACCAGGTCCAAGCACATGTATCACTCAAGGTTTGACAAACTCTCAGTTTCTTTCAGCCTTCGTTTAAACGTTCTACGTGTCTCTCTCCCAGCTCCGGTTTACTGCATGGACAGCAACACCCGTCCTCTTTGTAATCTACACCCTGTGCTATTTAACTGACCCTCCACACAGGCTCTCAGGTTTCCTCCCCTGCGCTTAGGCGCAGGGTCCTCTTCGACGTTTCTGTTTCCTCTCTACAACCTCTGCTCCTCTCCATAGTTTCTTTTACCTGCAATCTTTATTCGATCCTCTCTGGCTGCTGATCTTCGGCTTCTCCTAACAGCCTCGGGTCCTTCCCTGGTCATCGCATTATGAGGTGGCGAACATATCACTGAGAAACAGGTTCCTCCCTTACCTCTGTAAGCTTTTGGAACCGTTTTTTTAGCTTTGCTCGGCCATGGTCTGTTTATCTAGTTTTCTTTACGAGGATTCTGTTGTCTGAGCTTTAGAAAGCCGTTTCATCGTTTTGCTCTGCCATGGTCTGTTAAAAACTCGATGAATGCACTAGTTTTAACCTTAGATAGCTCAAGAACTCCTTTTCCTCAGTTAGCACTGCCATGGTCTGATATTTTCGTGGTGGTTTCCTTACTAAGTTTCTGTCTGCTTATCTGCCTTCCTTCGGCCTGTCTGAGAGTGTTTTAAATTTTTGAGGATCCTGTCTTTCTCTCAGCCCTGTCTGAGGGTGCCATGGTCTGTTTATCTAGTTTTCTTTACGAGGATTTTGTTGTCTGAGCGTTAGAAAGCCGTTTCATCATTTTGCTCTGCCATGGTCTGTTAAAAACTCGATGAATGCACCAGTTTTAACCTTAGAAAGCTCAAGAACACCGTTTCCTCAGTTAGCACTGCCATGGTCTGATATTTTCGTGGTGGTTTCCGTATTAAGTTTCTGTCTTCTTAACTGCCTTCCTACGGCCTGTCTGAGAGTGTTTTAAATTTTTGAGGATCCTGTCTTTCTCTCGGCCCTGTCTGAGGGTGCCAAAACTTAATTTGATGATCTTGGTTTCTTAACTGTCTTCAGGATTTTTTCATTCGGCCCTGTCTGAAAATGCCTTCGAGCTAATCTATGGTCGGTATTCAATCACCAAAAGGTCGAAGTTATGTGGTTAAATCTTGTTAACAAGTTAAAATCGGTAGTCTATTTTTACAGTCCATGCTCGGACGTTAGGATCAGACTCGGCAGCTGGTGGTGCATCTTCCAGGTCTACTGCTACTGCATAAACTGCCACGGTCATTCGCCGGACTTGTCCCCGGTTTCTGACGGTCTCCCTACCGGAAAAACAACATTTTGATTTTGAAATCCCCGCGGTCCTGTTCATCATTGATGATTCTGTAGCTGCATTAATGCCTGCCTCCCCCGACCACAGGCCAATCCCCCTCCCAAAGTCAATCCGACGGCAGTCTCACTGCAGACGATCAGACTCTCGGGATTCTGTCAGTATCCTTACAGGACTAAGAAGGTTCATCTATAGCGTCCTTTCTCTTTTCTCCTTCTGATCGGTCCAAGATGAGATCTTCCTTTTTGTCCTCTCTGACATTCTTCCTGTCAGTCGACCCTTCCATCCAGGCATTTCTTCTCTGTCCAACTTCTCTGTGAACTTTGATCTCCTATCAAGGTTGAGATCCAAGAAACCTCCCTTTGTCAGGGGTTCTTTAAATGGACGACCCGGACTCGCCCACCACCATGGCTCTCATCAAAGCAGCTATGGAGGCCGAAAGGGCCCACAATCCGTCCTCCACCTGGCAAGCTGCGGTGGCATCCATGATCCCAATGGATCCGGCCTCCAATCATGTTCCGGTTTTGCCAGTTTTGCCTCAAACAGGCCTGGCATCCCGGAGGAAACAAAAGAAAACTTCTCATCCGGTCAAACCTGGCCCTCCCGCCAAAGCCATCCACATTTCTGGGAAGGTCCTCATTGAACGCATCGACAGCCTTCAGAAACTGGCCCTAATCGGGAAATGGTACTTCCCGTTTATGGATGATGGGGATATGCGAAAATGGTTGGCAGACAAATGGTCCCCCATCATTGGCTACGTACCAGTTATCTCAAGGCTCATGAAAGATTGGTTTTCCTTTCATTTCCTCAAACCAGAGGATATGGACTCCATCCTTAAGCGTCCTTGGGTATGTGGAAGAAGCTTCCTCTCTCTGTCGAGGTGGTATCTGGGCTTTGACCCCCTGAAGAACACTCCTACAAACAGTATGATCTGGGTCAAGCTCCCAAACCTGCCTCTCGAACTTTGGTCTCCAGAAACTCTATCTGATATTGGAAATTCCATAGGAAAATTTGTTTATGTGGACCCATGGTGTCGGGGGGAGAGGGACAAAAGAATCGCCTGGATCCTGATAGAGAAACATTTCAAAGGAAATTACCCAGAATTTGTGGAGATCTCCTAGAATGGGTTAAAAATATTTCAGAGGATTGACTTTTGGGGGATCCCATTTCGCTGTTCGAGATGCCACAAAACAGGCCACTTAATTAAAAATTGCTGCTTCCGCAAACTTCAGAAATCAAAAAGGTCCCTTCTTCCTGGCAAAAGAAGAGTGGTCCCGGATTCTGTTCAGGGGCATGTCCCAGATCCAGAGCAGGGGCAGTACTTCTCCTCCGACAGTCCGTTAAAAATCTCTCCAGCAGGAATCCTCCCCTCTCCCATTAATGACCCTGGTTTCGGACCTCCCATCCCCGAACCCCGTCAAGATGCCGTGGTCCCTTCCCCCCCAGCGATGAGCTTGGAAGTTTTTGAGGTGGGATCCCACACTATCCACATCCCATCATCGTCCCAATCATCGGACCCTCTCCTGCATCAAAGCCCTGCCCCAAACATGAAAGGAAAGAACCTCTTCCCCTCCCCCACGCCTCAAAATTCTCCTGTGGAATCTCCAAAGAACAAAATGGACAGCGACCTTGACCTCTTCTTTCACAGGAACTCCATCGATCTAGAGCCGCTCACTATCCACAAGCCCGCCTTCCCTTCAATCAGCCCCAATTCTGCCAGCAATATAACGGTGAGGAAAAAAGGAAAGGGAAGCTCTAGACACTTCCGAGGCCGCACTATTGCCTCTGACTTCGGCATTACAAACTTATCCCTCGTCGAAGTTCCGGTTATGGAATCGGATCCCCCTCGACCCCTTAGAGCAAGTTCGGTCGGCCAGCCCTCTAAATGACGTTTCTAATCTCAATGAATATTCGGGGCTTGGGAGCCGGCCCAAAATTCTTGGCTCTAAAACATTTCTTCAGGACAGCAAAGGCGAAAATAATCTTTGTTCAGGAAACAATGCACTCCAGCAGGGACTCAATAGCATATTTTAGGAGGATGTTCCCATCCTGGTTTCTGGTAGCAACGGGAGCAAACGGACAATCCGGAGGTCTAGCCGTCATGTGGGATCCAGTATGGGTCAAGGCGCTGGCTTTCAAATGTTGTGCAGGGATACTAATCTCGGCATCCTACAGGGGTTTTAACTTCAAGCTAAATCTTCTGAATATCTACGGGCCATGCAGGAACAGGTTTCCCTTCTGGGAAAAGCTCTTTGCCTCAGAAATTCTATCTATGGAATCTCTGATCATAGCAGGAGATCTAAACCTCACACTCAGTGCTGAGGAGTGCTGGGGTACATGTGGGAGGTCTGACAGTATGGGTGACCAGTTAAGGGCAGAAATGATGCGGCGGAACCTCGTGGATATAGCCCCGGATCCCTTATCTCCGACCTGGGAAAACGGCAGATTTGGCCCCTCATACAAAGCCAAGAGAATCGACCGTTTTATCATTCACTCAAACATCATTGACAAATGCGGTCTGCCCTTCTCTTATGTTGCAAACGAATTCTCATCGGATCATAGACCAATCATCCTGGAATGGCGGGACTCGGCCTTTAAAAAAGGTTACTCATTCAAATTTAACAGAGTTTTCCTGAACGATCTGGATTTCATCTCATTAATCACCAGCAAATGGGCGGAATCTCGGGCATCAAGCGCGGCTCTGTTCTCCACTTTCAGAGAAAAAATTCACGCCTTGCGCATCGCGGCAAAGGAATGGCAGTCTCACAAAATCAAATCCGACCGCCGAGACCTCACATCCATAAATACGGCCCTGGAATCTCTTCTATCGACCTCCACCTGGGACACCATGCCATTCGAAAAAAAGAATAAAATCAGGGATCTAACTGCCAGGAAAAACGAACTGCTTCTCAAGGAAGAAACCACTTGGCGATTAAAGAGCAGAGCGCTCTGGCTCAAGGAAGGTGACCGAAACTCAAAATTTTTTCATTCCTTTGCCAACGCTAGGCGGAAGATCAATACCATCTGGAACATCCGGGACAGTGGGGGGGATTTTCTTTCCACACAGGAGGAAATCTCAAATGAAGCCTCTGCCTTCTTTCATCACCAATATAAGCGCGGGTACAGCAGCCCCATCGACATGTTTTGGGCAGCAGACCCTGTTCCTACTATGTTTGTTTCCCAGGCATATGAAGCCTTCATAAAACCCGTCACCGAGGACGAGCTTCTCTCTGCAATGAAAGCTTCCAACAAGGACAGAAGCCCGGGGCCGGACGGTTGGCCGATTGAATTTTTTATCCACTTCTATGACCTCTTCAAAGGGGGCCTCCTGCGCACGGTCGAGGCTTCCCGTATGTCGGGCAATATCCACAGTTCTCTTTCTTCCACGTTCATCGCTCTGATTCCTAAGAAAAAGGAGACCGCCTCCCTCCACGATTCCCGCCCAATCTCGTTATGCAACACTCTCTATAAAATTATTTCCAAAATTATCGCGGATAGATTAAAGCCTGTTTTGAACCAATTTATCACCTGCAACCAGCACGCTTTCCTGAAAGATAGGAACATCTGGGACGCCGTGGCTATGACTCAGGAGTGCCTATACACTATGGCGAAAAACAATACTGAGGCGGCAATTTACAAAATCGACCTCAAAAAAGCATTTGACTGCGTGGACTGGGGCTTCCTACGCATCTTGCTGGCAAAAATCGGCCTAAGATCTAAGGGAATCGAATGGGTAATGGCGTGTGTGGAAAACGTGCATTTCTCAGTAATCATTAATGGAATTCCTTCTCCCTTCTTCAAAGCGGAGAGAGGGCTGCGTCAGGGATGCCCTCTCTCCCCTCTGCTCTTCATCCTTGTCATGAACTCTCTCAGCCTGCAAATAAATAAGGCGGTCCAAGAAAAGGAAATCAGGCCGATCAAAATCTGCAAGGACATCCACCTCTCCCACAACCTGTTTGTTGATGATATTCTCATTTTTGCCATGCTGTGCAAAAAATCATGGGCATGTATTCACAATATTCTAATGAAATTCCAATCAGCCTCTGGTATTCTCATTAATGGGGATAAATCAAAGTTGTTCCACAACAACGTGAATGAAGACCTCATTTCCTAGACTGCATCTCTGCTTGGCTGTTCCCAGGAGTCAATTGATAATGGCATTAAATACCTTGGCTTCAATCTAAAAGAAAAGAACTACAGAAAACAGGACTGGTCATGGCTCATTGACCGCTTCTACTACAGGATCTCGGGTTGGGAATGGCGTTTCCTCTCCCTGGCTGGCAGATTCATCTTAGTGCAATCAGTGCTGTCTCAGCTTGCGGTCTACTGGGCCCACCTTTACCTTCTTCCTTCATCCACAACCAATAAAATGAGCTCACTTGCAGCAAACTTTTTATGGGGTGGCCACTCCTTTCAATCAAAAATCCACCTTGTCAGGATGGAGGATTTATCAAAACCCAGGAAAGATGGCGGCTGGGGACTTCTAAATTTAAAAATCTTTGGAAGGGCCCTCATCTACAAATCATTACACAGGGGGATCTTCGGGAGTGGCCCATGGAGCCTCCTCATCAACAAAAAATACCTCAAAGGGAAAGACATCACATTCTGGTATAGAAGGAATACCTTGGGAAAGAAGTATGGATCTGCTATCTGGTTGGGCTTCAGAAAGCTCCAACACTTCTTCATGGAAAATCTGAGATGGAAAATCCACACAGGGACCAGCATTCTCATTGGCATCGACAGCATTCTAAATGGTCCATCTTCCTTCCCTCCCTCCCTGACCATCTATCTCCAAAATAAAGGAATCTTCACTTGGGACAAGTTAATCACCTCCTGGTCTAATCTTTCCCCTGCTTGGAAATCTGCCTCTGATCTCCACCTCCCGCCCCCCCTCTCCCCTCTCTGGACCTCCTTTGAACATGGCCTCTCAAACAGGCCCATCCACCGTGCAGCAAAGGATGCGCTGGTATGGGCCCTCCCGAACACCCCCCTCCCCATCTCTGTTAAAAATATTTATGTTGCCATCACTCCCCCCCCCTCCCATCCCCCCATAATCTTCCCGATGTCCCTCTGGAAAGTTTCCTGCCCTCTCAAAATGGTCCTGTTCCTTTGGCTCGTCTTCAGCAACAAAAACCTCACCTGGGATGTGCTTCAGAGGAAAGGATGGTCGGGGCCGGGGCACTGCCCTTTATGCCTCATGGCCTCTGAATCAAATTTTCACCTCTTCTTCTCTTGCCAAATCTCCTCAACCATTTGGCATGATCTCTCCCTCTCTTTCGGCTTCCCTCTTATCTCCTTCTCTTCTGTACAGAAAGCAATTTTCTGGTGGAGTGGCCAGTCTGATATTCGGAGATCCCTCTTCACACATTCCTGTTGGCTCATTTGGAAATGGAGGAACTCCTCCATCTTCCAAGACACAAACAGGCCGGTGTCCGCTCTTCTCTGTTTTATCAAAGCCTCCTACCTCTGAGCCTCCTGCTCTATCATCTGTCATGTCAATGCTTCATATTCCTCTGGTTTTTTTGGGTCCCCTCTTCCAGGATCGAGCAGCTCTCTGTTTTTTCCATCTTTCTCTCTGCCTGTTCTTGGCAGTTTCTCCTGTCTAAAAAATTCTTCTTTGCTGTTCGTTATTCCCTTTTTTCTCCTTGCTGTAGGATCATTTCTCTATTTCATTTGTTTTCATGTCGTCCTTGTTATGCCCTCGATACATGTCTCCTTACGTTTCCTGAGTCTATGGTTCTTCCCTGTTCAACACGTTCGTTTTTTCTTCAAGTTTCTATCCCCCTGCTATTCTTTCCTCATTCCAGCTAAAAGTCGGGGTTTTCTGTTTAGTTCTTATGCCTCCTTTCTGCATAAAGCAGATATAAGATCGTAGTGCAGATATAAGATCTGCCTCATCTCCGCCATTTATTTTCTCATCTTCTGGACCGCTGAGATTTCATCATATTAACATGTAAGTTTATTGGAATCTGAAAATTCCTGATGTATCTTCTTATGGGACTTTCGGTCAGTACAAAAAGACTCAACATATGCCAAGGATTCTTGATTTGATTTGAGGTAGAGAAGGGTTCGGAGTTCTCATTTGAGCTTATGGCAAGTTAGAAAATCAGAAGGATGATTAAAAGCTAATGATTCCTTGCATTTTGAATTGGGATCGGACTTCTAACCGTGCCTGGTTTATCTGTTTTTCTCATTTCACCATGGCGAGGCCTTCGGTTCTCCTCCATCCGAGCCTGGGTTTTAACTATGTTCTCTTTTCAGTCATGTAATATCGCTTCTTCTTGAAGCTGTATCCAGTTTTTTATACAGGCCTTCGGTTCTCCTCCATCCGAGCCTGGGTTTTTATCAATGTTCTCATTTCAGTCATGTAATATCGCTTCTTCCTGAAGAAGCTGATCTATAATTTTCAGTTTATAAAATTTTGATTTTTCGTTTTCTGAAAAAAAAAA
>APFE030436243.1:153379-182409 GCA_000404065.3 Pinus taeda | reverse complement strand
TCGTGACAGTAGATCGCCCAAACCAGTAGATCGTCCTCACGGTGAGAGATAGATGGGAAAAATAACCCTAAAAAGGATAACCCTCGCGGTAGTACAGTAGATCGCCCTCGCAACCATAGATCGGAGTTGAGAGTAATATCAGTTGTGGAATTGATGGAAATAACAATGTAGATTGCCCAGCAATTCACCCTTGCGATATTAGATCGCCCTTGCAACAGTATTGCATCGACTTTTGAGTAATGACTTCTTTTGCTATATTAATATTTCATGTTTTTTCATCCAAAGAATCTCTAAGCGCTAATTGTATGGGCTTCCAGAAATCACCGGCAGTTTTGAATAGTCAAAGACGAAATGTTAGATTTCGGGAGTTCTTCAAGGTGAGAACAATGCAACAGGCTTTTGCGTTGATCTCGGGACAATAGATCGCCCTCATTGAACTGCGTTTCAGCACTTGGAGTACGTATTTGTTTTCGAGATGGAAGATGATTAGGAGATAGACAAGGTTAGACAAATGTTAGATAGGAAAGAACCCATATAGATCTCGTAGCAGAACAGAAGGAAAATACCAAGAAAACCATGTGTCACACTGGATCTTCTTTGTGTTGTCATGTAGCCTCAATGTCAAAGACATGAAAAGAACCATTTAATTTTGAACAAAAAATGCTCTGGTTACCAAAAAATACTAAGACATATCCTATAGACATCTTACAGCAAAAGCTGCAGCCAATAAAGTCTTCTCGGAAAAAGATAGGCACTATCTATATATATATATATATAAACTTAAGCGTCAAAATATTGAAAACCTCCCTATGAGAACTGCCTGAAAGCAGCCCAAAAACACAACTACTTTATTGGTAACTAAAAAATCAAACAACATTCAATACCACACAATCATTATGAAGGGTCAAGATCAAGTCAACACATCAAGCCCCAAACCAAGGGGAGGCATCCATAACATAAAAAATAGCAATGTCGAAGTTACAGGCCAACTAACCTGCTTTCACTCTATTGTTATCATCATGCACATCCATAAATACAAATTGGCATACCTTTTGTATATATTTGTCTTTTTTACTTCATCTGCTTTGATACTAGTCTGGTCAATGGCATAATTGTTGTGAGTTCAAGTTTTCTGATTCTTCTGTGTTCCAACAACTCCACTACGCTCCACCTCTATGCTCCAGTGGCTTCATTGACCACACCTAAGAATGCTTTGTTGCTTGTCCATGGCTCCAGGACTCACTCGGTCTAATGGAAGTCCATCTTCCTCCTTCGTTTTTTACTAGAATCTTCACTCCAAGGTTTCAAAACCAGAGTTTGAGAAAGGAGTGTTCAAGAAGCTCACAAAATTAGTGGCTCAACTCTGGAAGGCCACAAAATTAGGGGCTCAACTTAATCAACAAAGCGGATGAATCACTACTTTGATAGCACTGTTGGAATCACAAATTGGAAAATGAATTCAACTGTATATTAAGAATGGTCTAAAAAATTATGTACATAGTACATATAAATACAATAGGTAAATAGTTGAGGATCACAATGTTTTTGGGTAGTCTAAGCAGGCCACTTCACGGGGAAATTTTTGAAAATCTGGGCTTCAGAATTTTGGATGCCCCAAGGGTTATTGATGGTGCTATCAAAAAATAATTTAAACACTTTGAAAGTGAGATTTATTGAAGATTTTTTGTTGGATTTCCAGGATAAATTCATGAAGTTATCTATAAGTGAGACTTTTTAAAAAGCTTTCCAGTTTATTTTTTGATCTAATTTGTCTAGAATCTCGCAGTCATTCATTGAGATCACATGTTTGGTGGGTGAACTCTTCACAATCGAAGTGCTCCAAGGGCTTTTGAGGGTGTTGAATCCATATATGCAGTTAAAAAGCTAGTTTAAACATCACAAATCAAGATTTCACTACAAAACATTTCACTGGTTTCCAGCCACAAATCTGGCAGAAACTCAAAAAGTCTCACATATAAACAACGCCTAAATTTTCCATCCAGAAAAAATTATAGTCTACTTAGACAAAGCCCAATGCTTCCACCCTCCCATAAAATGTAGAGAGAAAAAAAAATCTAAAGTTCTCCATCTTTGAGCTTGTCCTCTCCTTGCAAGGAATAGTACACATTTTCCACCTTATATCTCATTGTCAAGATGGAAATGGAGATGATGAAAAGGACCTACTATTGTGTAACTTACAACATGCCCTTGCTATATTGCTAAAGCAACCTCATATATTGGAACTTTTCTGCATCGTTATCACTTTGTTCTCTCACAGACAAATTCTTGATATTGCAAGCTTCCATATTGTTAACTTGTAGGAAAACTTCAGTCCTCATATCCTGTTGTTTGTTTCTTTGTTGTTGTTTAAGTCTATGTTCCAGAGGTAGAGTCATTCTAACTCTCTTAGATCTCACGAAGGATTTGACAACATAATGTGTTATCAACTTCTGTAATAAATTAAATAGTTTGTGATTAACCTTAACCCTATCCTTGGCACATGACACGTGATAGTTACTTTGTAATTATCCATGATTCCACGCTGAAAATAAAAGTGTTTTTTATGCATGGCTTCTTCACATGAGTTGTTTCCTTGTTCAATGTTTAATGGACAGAAACTTGAAGACTCTATGAAAGAGATTGTTATTTCATTACTAAATATCATTATGTATAGATACATATACTGGAGAATCAATAATGATCTCCACCGACTTGAATTGATATCTTACCCACTCTTGCCAACTCACATTAAACATGTTGACGTGGGAACAGTGGGTGGAACCATCGTCATTAATATTCTAACACCTCCCCTTAATCACAGCAACCTAAAATTTTAACTTGCCTGCTAGTCTAAGTCTCAGCTAGGCTTACAACAAAACATTTCATTTTTGCCTTCTTCCTAAAGGGTCCATGCTTGTTCATTTGCTAGTGCAGTTTCATCTTTACCTTTCTCGCTTTCCTTATGAGCTTCTTCAACTGCTCTTTGCTTATGTACTTAACATTAGCAACCTCTTCCAAATTGGGATGCAAGGCAAGGTCGCGAACTAGGTAATCCAATTCATGCTCTCCGCACTTTCCATGAGGAGCCACCAAAATGCACTCATCTTCGAACATGAGCAGCCTCAAAACATCATCCATGGTAGTATCCTCCACTGTCATAGAAATATTAGAAGTAGATCCAATCACATTACTACCAATTGGGTTCATGGACAAGTAATTTTTGCTCTCATATGGAATGGACTCCAACTTTGGATATGTATGGTCATCAATAAAATCATTTTATTGATCTAATAATTCTTGTGACTTAAAAATACTACCTAAATAAAAAATATTACCAGGCCCAAAAATGTTTCCAAATGGACTCTTTAAAAATACATTATCAAAAAGATCACTATCCAACATTATCCCACTTCATTGTACTCCAATCAAACCAATGACCTTCTATTGTACTCCAATCAAACCAATGACCTTCTATAGAGCCTCTCCACCAAGCCTCTCCACTCATGGTGGCAGTGACGACTTTACACAAACAATCTTTAACCTTTATCTTCTCCTCTCAAGATTGAGCACTAACAAACTCTTCTTGTTAATACACATCCTACCGGATGTAGCTCCATGCTCAAATCACCATCATGCTTATTTTTAATGAATGCTTATTTTTCAGAAGATGAAGAGTTAGTCATTAATGTTCAGAAAATGAATAATAGGAAACACTCGGTTCAATCAATCTCAACTTCAAGCCAAAGATGGCGTTGATCATGCTTCAAGACAAGAAAATTATCATATGGAAGAGTCTGACAATGATGAAGAAGACGAAAAAAAGGAGGTAAACATGGAAAATGTATTAATCAATGCTTTGAAAGAGTTGAAGAACATAGCAGAAGAAAATTGTAGGCCCAAGGAAAAAGTTGGTCAAAAGCAACATGAACTCAATGTAGCTATATAAAATATTAATAGGCTTAGGGAACAAATGCAGGATGCTGATAAGAAGGATCATATCATCAATAAAAAGGAGCAATAAATTGCTCATCTAACGAGTCATCTCAAAGAAAAGTCTAAGGTTAAAGAAGACCTTTGTCACCAATTGAAAGAAGAAAGCACTTGCCTAAAGATCCAACTTGACGAGACCAAGAGAATCAAAGAATAAAATAAGTGTCAGACTTAGAAGAAAGAAGAAGATTGCATGAAATGAGAAGAGGAAAATGTATCCTTACGAGTGTAATTTGATAGGCTAAACAAAAGAATGAAGAGCACACAAATGTTGTATGATATTTTCAGTTGCCAGAGATATCCATGTATCAAAACAGGTATTGGTTATGTTGAAGAATCGTCATCTAAATGAGAGGAAATCCCTAAGACACCGTAGAGAAAAGAAGAAATGTCAAATAAAGGGAATAAGAAAGTTTTAAATGTTGCAGCTCTAGGAAGAAATGTTGAAGTAGTCAAGGATCACCAAAGGGCTACACCCCCTCGAAGGAAGAACGTTCTTAGAAGACCTTCTAGACCATTCATTTCATGTAGGTGCCCTAGCATGTTTAATGGTTTTTTATTCTCATGTTCTAACTTTGGGCATATGGCTAGGGACTACAATATGTATAACAGGGTTAATTATCAAGAACATTATCAAAACCCCAGAAGCAAGCTTGCAAGATCAAAGCGAAAATTTCAAAAATAATTATGCCAGCAGAAGTTACATGTCAGTCGCTTCGTCATTCAATCTCAATATAGAGTGATTCAAGTGCTATATCTATGGACATATTTCTCGTAATTGCAGACACAGGAGGAAACCCTCCATGAAAGAGAATTCAAAGATTGGGTACAAGAAAGTTTGGAGAAGAAAGCAACAGTAAGAAGATCAAGAGAATGAAGTGATTATGATCTCGGGGTTTGTGAAGTGAAAAGTTTGATGATTCCACGATGGAAGATGTCAAGGTTCAAGATGATCTAGGTATAGAGTTGGTTTCTACATTGTTCTGGATATTGCATTTAAAGACTTTATGTCTAATGAATGTTGAATAGGGGGATTCTATGTAACAAAAATAACACCTTTAGAGATATATCATTTGACTGGTTGACAAATAACAGATGATATATGACACAAGTAGTAATAACATCTTTCTACGTCTTTGTCATCTTTAGTGGAGTAACAACTTTAGTTAACAAAGTCATGGACAAGATTGCAAAAAAGGATGTGTCAAGTCATGAGGATCATAGTGTGATAGGGGGAGAGAAACAATTAGAGAGAGTAATATCTATTGCAGGAACCATCAAATGAAGATAATTGGTTAGGGGGAAAAAGAGAAGTTAAATGAAGAAATGTCCACAATGATCATGATCTCCTTCAAGTTGATAGATATGGAGAAATAAATATCATTAGAGGAAGTGATTTCATCAGGAGGAGTAACCCTTTTCCATTGATGTCAAAGGGGGATAGAAATTAGGAAAGAAGGTCAGAAGCATAAATTTATGGGTACCAATGATCGTAAGGGGAGTATGTGTTGCCATCAATGATAAAGGGGGACATTTTTGAATGATGTTGTCATTGATGCCAACATCGGTTCTTGAATGCTCTTAATATTTATTTTGATTGTATCAATTGAAGCTCCAATGATCAAGAAGCCCTAGAAAGCTCTAAAATCCTCACCTTTAAAGTAAAAAATGACCAGGAAAATTAGGGTTTTGTAATAGGATCATCGTCATATGAATCTTCTCATCATGTCGATTCCAATGGTATGAGGCATGTCACGAGACTCCTTATGGTTTGAGAGATATGAAAAATTAAAGTTCGTGCCCCAACCTTATGGTCAAAAACCCCAAAAGGGGTGATGATGTGGAAACATATTATTGACCAAGGTTATGACACATACCATGTGGAGAGAAAGGACATTCATTATAAGGTTAAATCAAATATTGATGAAGGGGTTACATTAAATGGTCGCGGTCAAAAGTAATAATTTTTATTAATTCAAAAATCAATTATATGGTCCACATTGGAGGGAAAATATGGCTCCAAATGGAAATTTAAATTTCAAAATTAAATTGTCCTCCTAGCTCATGTCGGCTCCTAGAAATCTCTTTTACCCCAATAAAAGAAGGCTCATTCTCCCTCAAAAGGCATGGAACATACTCTTTGATCTGAACAATGATTTCTATGAGGTTCTGCAACCAGGATGGTAAAGAAGGCCCAACGAATGTTGAAACTTTTGATGGTTAAGAAAATCACTATGGCTTAGGCCTATTCTAAGGCCATATTCTTCTATCAAATAGAGTGATGCAATATCTATTGAAGATCTGAAGGAATTCGTTTGATTTTTTTTTTTATCAAGGGATTTGTTGAGGGTTCTAGGATTATTTCTCCATTTTATGATAGGTCTTATGTTTGGTTGTAGCTCTGATCAAAGGCATTTGAACCAATGATGATACAAGTGTTATGAAATTTTCCCTAGCTCCAACATATTTATGGTTTCCCAAATTGTAATATGATTTGAATGAATTCAACTGGCATACAAACTACAGACCAAGTTCTAGGGCTTAATCTTTTATTTTTGGAGGCTCTTCGCTTGAATTCGTGCCCTAAAATGTGACTATCCTGAAGCAGTTGATGGCCTATCTATGCTTCAGTATATTTTTACACTAGTCTTTGCAGTATAATGAAGAATGAATAATTGTGCATTTCTTTGATGCAACCCTAAGATGAGAATTCCAATACAATGATTTCATTAATAAAAATAGTGAGACTCGTGCTTGGATTCAAACATTAGAAAGTTTAATTCTTTTCACGGTGTTCGATATGATAAATGCATGAGATTGAAATTGCTTTATGATTGTCTTTGATGACTGCAAGACACACACACACACACACACACACGCATAATTACTTTTCTCTTGGACGCACAACATCTTCCTCCTCAAATTGATTTTGAGGTTATTGAAAAACATAACTTGGCACATTTATAGTTGTTTTATTGAAAAAAACAATTCATATAGATCTAAAGAGATCCCATAAGCCCTAAGTTGAGCCATCGATTGTTGGGGTCCAGCGTTGTGTGGTGCGTTATGGACAATATCTCATGTGGTCCCATTTGTTAATTCTAGATCCAAATCAATCACATAAGCCCTAAGTTGAGCCACCAATTTTTGAGGTCCTATGTTGTGTGGTGCGAGCTAGAAAATATCTCATGCATTCTCATTTTTTAATTCTATCAAAGAATACAGAGAATTCTAGCCAGCGTGATCTACCAAACCTTCCTGGACTTTGTCTCAATATGTCATGTATTATTGCTTGAACCTTAGACCTCTAATGATAGTGGTAGGTATGATTCAAGGTCATACTATTGGAGAGATATCATCCAATTATATATGTGTTATCTTACTTATTTTTTAACAAATAATGACCTCACAATAGTGTGAGGAACTATTATCTTAGTGTAGTTATTCAATATGTAGGGCATGAACTATTTGATTCCTTTATAGACATCATAAGCTTACACATTTACGGTTGGATTTTAGTTTGTCCCCTTATAGACTAGTGTTCCTAAAAGAAATCAAGTTTTCATTCTATTGCTCTTCTTCCCGGGTTAGCACTCCTAGCAAGGAATGGTCTAAAGAAACAATATGTAACAATAACTTCTTACCATAATAAGAGTTGTACAATCAGATAGCTACTAATATTGTAGACTTTATTTGTTGAAAGTTTCCTTGTTTAGTGCAATCCACCTCAACTACACATCTTTCTTCATCCTTTACTTTAGTGATTTAAAAAATTATATGAAATCCACCATAAACCCTCTCATGGAATTGATATTTCTAAGATAATACTACATTGGATTCTTACTTGCTAGGTAGTGGGATCTGTGTGATGGTTTTGATTCTATATGGGTATATATATATACCCTTTCTTTGGAGATTACATGCTTAAGAAGTTTCACTTCTAAAACAATAAAGACACTTTTCCTAGGATTTAGAGAAATTCCATATTTTTTGCATCTTCCAAAGATCTATTTTGGATGTTGTGGATGACCTGATCTCTTATTGGATAAAATGGTCACATCGTAAAAACAGACCACCATAGTGAGACCAATCAATGCTTTGAAAGTTATGTCCATCTTTGTCGCCATTTATGGGCTTGAAATAAGGGTAGGCAAAGATTCCCAATTTTTTTGTAGAAAATGGTTTTTAATTAGTTAGATTCAGCTACAAGAACCTAATTGCAGCCTAAGAACCCATCAAGGATAAAGAACAATTTTGGTCCATGGATGAGTTAAAGTATTTTCTCCATAGGAGGAACATGATAGTTTTCCTTATCATAAGCTCGATTAATATTCCTAAAGTCCACATAAAGTTTGATGTCACCAGACTTCTTCCTTAATGGTACCATATTTGAGACCCAAGTGGAATGCTAATTGTTCAAGTGACTCTAGCATGAATAATTTCCTGAGTTCCTTTTATATCAGGGTCTCTAAATTTGGGCGGATTTTTCACAGTTTCTATTGAAAAGACTTGACTCCTTCTTTGATCATAATTACATGTTGAATAATTCAAGTATCATATATCTTCATGTTTCTATAGGTCCATGAAAAGATGTCTTTATACTTGGAGAACAACTATATAAAAGTATGGTTTTCAACTTTTGAGCAACCAATCCCTAAATTGTTGAACTTTTGATTTATTCACCAATTCATACATCATATTAGAACACTTGTCTTGACATTTTGCTTCAAATATTATTTTAGTTTGTATGTCAAACAAATTTTTGGGAGTAAATACACCTTTGGGAATATTGTTTTTTTTCTCATGTTGCTTTTTTTTCTCTCTTGTATCCCTCGATAGATTTTTCATGATCTTAATAATCAATAACAACTTCCTTCAACATCTCTTTGTTCCTGAGGAAATCCACTATCTACGAATTATCATTGAATACCCTCTAGTTTGTGATATTATCTAGCACAAATGATCTCAAAATTAATTCAACCATGAAGCCAATACATATAAAGAAAATCTAATTTCCGCATTAACATTATGAGAACGAGGAATGTAAGAGATATTAGATGCTTCAAAAGAACAAATGAGTCCATATTTAAACTCCCCCAACAAATATGTTTAGAACCACATTAATCTTACTATATTTGACCTTTTAAGGCTATTCTAAATGTGTATAGAGGGTGAACTTAATATTATCAACATATATACAATCAAAAAAATTATATTGCACTAAGAGACACATTTTATATCCTAGTATGAGGGAGATATGCAATTCCTTTCATGCTCAACTTGGTGTTGTGATGTGTCCTTTTAAAATAAAAATTATATATGTACTAAAAAATTTTGTTGGTGACAACAAAAATAAAAACAAATATATAAATAAATAAAATACCAATAATTAATACAGTAAATTAAATGTACATATAACATCAACAACTCTCATTGTATGGTAAAATATTTGGCTATGTCACTGTAATTGTCGTTTTTTCTCACTTCAAGTATTTATTCTTAGTTTTGTATTATAAGAAAGTATTTCTATAGAATGCTACTCCCTTAGATACATAATGATAATCCAATAAAAGTAAAATGTCTACAAAATTCACCAAAGAGTTATAATTTAGAAATGGAAATGTTATACCCATTTAACATATAGAGGTTTGAAGCTCCTCTAGTATGACACCATTTAGAAAACATAGGATTTGCATTAATTGTAAAGCACAAAAGGAATTACATATCTTAAATCAAATCCATGTAAAATATCAACATTTATATTAATTATAAGAAGTAGGTATTACATCTCATTCTATCTTTTTTTAAATATATTTTAATTTTTGCCTGCTAGGTATGACCATTATGGTTTCTAGATTAAAGAAAAAATTCTACTTATTTGGTCTATCTTGATATGACGGGATCCTTGGTTAAATATGATTAATGAGTTTTGAATATTTACATTTCATGATTTTAATCAACATATCACCTAATAGGATTTTAGCCAACATAATTATCTTCATTATATATATATATATACCAAAATGTTGATCTATAAAACCAACCTAGATCCATCTTAACTTCAGATCTATCAAGCACCCAGAGAAATCAAATCTCTTTTCACTCTAACATCTCAAGATATTTGATCCCTTTCAGTACTTGGTAAATACTAGGTTAAGATGAATCTAGGATGGTTTATATACATGTGTGTGTTTTGTATTTTTAATATGGATTGATTCTTATTAATATTTATCATCAATTTAATTTATAGCTAAACTAGTTTATATTTATATAAATTTTCCATACACATACATATTCATATTCTTAATTTTATTAAAATGATCATATATATATATAGCTTTAAAAAAAATTACTTTATTTTGTAATATGATAGGCTAACTATTAAGTTTTTATATGGTTTGTCCATCCAAACCATTACACCAAAACCATATAAATTCAATAATTTTGATGAAAGGGATGTTCACGTTGAAACTAGATGAAACTATTATTATTGGAAGGAAAAGTTAGAAAAGCTTAATACACATTCTATCAACAACATTTATTATAACAAATATCATTTTAATTTTTTTAATTAAAATTTGAATTATTCAAATTTTACATCACAATCATTAATGAAAATTTAAACGTAAAATGTTTGTCTATCCAAACCACCACACCAAAGCTATACAAATATAATAATTTCAATAAAAAAATGTGTCAGGTCAACACCATTGTGATTAGAGAGAAAAGTCAAAAAAACTTATCACACATTTTACTAGCCAAATTTATCAGTACAAATGTTTCATTGTAATGTTTTTTTATTAAAATTTGAATTATTCTTCTAGGTTGGTTAGAAAAAATACCATGCATTCTATTAGACTAATTTCTTATTAAAAATGTTTCATTTTCATATTTTCTTATCTAAATTTGAATTACTCAAATTCTACAAATGTAAATTATTTGCCTATCCAAACCACTACACTAAAGGCATACAAATTCAATATTTTTGATAAAAATTGTGCTAGGCATGCTTATGTTGAAATTGAACTGACATGTTGTAATTGGAGAGAAAAAATAAAAAAAACTTGTTGCACATTCTATTAGTCAAATTTGTTATTACAAATGTTTCATTTTAATATTTTTAATTAAAATTTGAACTATTCAAATTCTATTATATTCCATATTTCAAAACATATATATATTACCTAAAACTGCAAATATTCCTAAGAAGAATTCAATTATTTCTTAATCAAAATTCATCCAACCCTAAAGATGGTTAAGATATGTCTAATGGTAAAACCAAGATGTCTCTAGAGGTTAAATGGTAAAACCAAGAATCACTTCACTAAAAATTTAATATCCTAATCCAATTTTATATTAGCATTGCCATTCATCCTCTCAATCCTGAAATTATTAAGAGCCTTGACCTAGCAATTAAAAACCATTGACACTCTTATGTGAGAAAATAACACAATCTAATCCCAACTTGGAACTTCAAAGTTGGACTTGGCAATATATTGATTAGTAATTTGTACAAATTCAAAACAATCAAATACTAAAAATGCAATAACAAAATAAGTAACTACTTTAAATCCATTCTCTTTTACTTTTTTTTTTTTTCAAATTTTTTGGTGAGTTTTCACTCTATGATCACAAATTTGTACAAATATCACAAATTTTTTCACCTTAAAATGCGTTATATTCCACATGAATATTATGGGACCATGGTTTCTCATAAACCTGGATCTCCAAAATCACTCGTAACTTTGGATCTCCAAAACCACTGGTAACTTGATCTAGCCAAATTTACCCAAACCACCCAAACATCTTCGAAATAAATAAAGTATAGTATGTGTAATAATATAATGACAATGATCAAATTAAAATAATAACGTTTATTTTTGTTCTTATTCTTATTTCACTAACTCATTTTACATTTATATGTTTTTTAATTTGAATAATAATTAGAACATATGAAGCGGACACTCAATCTTTATTTATTTATATATATATAGAGAGAGAGATTTCCAACATTTAGAAAACATTGATATACATTCTTTCTACAACTCCCATATACTAGGCTAATTTTACTCTCTCTATATATAATCTCAATATTTAGAAAATATTGATACACATTCTTTCTACATCTCCCATATACTAGGCTATAGAGCACCTCCCAGTCCAAAAATCCAAAAATTTATCTATGCCCGGACCGCTAAAAGTGGCCCGGGAAAAAAATAAATTTAAAATTTTTGTAAAGGCAGTGCTTGAATCGTGTTTTTGATCGTGGAAATAGATTCAGCACCATCAAAAACATCTAGTACACCTAAAATTTTGAAGTTTAACAACTATAACTTGGATTTACAAAAATCCTTGCTGGATTTTCTCTAAATATGACTAGAATTTCCATAACTTTCTGGGCAACTCCTCCGCCTCCTTAGACTACGCGTTTAAAATAGTTTAAAAATTAATAAATAATTATAATTATTTAAAAATAATAAATATAAAATTTAATTCTATAAAATATTATATAAATATAATTAAAAGTATTAGTATAAAAATATTTAATAACTATTTTAAGGCGTACTAGTACTATTCTAATTTATAGACAAAATAGTTTTTTTCACGCCATTTTTTCTCGTTAATTTTAACCAAATTCTAGGAGAGATTTTAATTTGATTTTAAGTTGTTTAATTTGTAGAATTCCGGTGCTCGAGGATTTTTAAGGGTGTTGAATCTATTTATACATTTTAAAATACATTTTAAACAACAAAAGATCGCATTCTTTTTTGAAATTGTTTTGTGAGACTACACCATATTTTATAATAACAGAACTTATCTTATTATTATTATATAAATATTTTTTCAATATTTTAATTTAATAATAAAAGGACCATCTACCTACATTTTATAATTTTTAATATAAATTATAAAAAATAAATTCAAAATTATGAATGCTTAGATGCTTTAATTTCAAAAGAATCAAGTCCGGTGACCAAAACTAAAAATATAAGAAATTCAAATATTTCGAATATAAACTTAAGCGAGGTTGATTTATTTCTTTCCACTATTGAAAATGTCATAGTAGATGTCATACTCTAACTAGTTGGAGGAATTGCCCAGAAAGTTATGGAAATTCTAGTCATATTTAGAGAAAATCTGGCAAGGATTTTTATAAATCCAAGTTATAGTTGTTAAACTTCAAAATTTTTGGTGTTCTCGCCATTTTTGATGATGCTGAATCCATTTCCACCATCAAAAACAACATTCAAACACTGCCCCTACAAAATTTTTTGAAAAACTTTTACCCAAATTCCGACCACTTTTGGCCATCAAGGCAATTACTCCACCTAGGTAGAAGACTCCATTGAAAATAAGAAAGAAAGATACATATTCCTAGTGTGTTCTATTTGTCACTGCACTATATCATTCTCTCATGTCCCTTGTTTAGTTTTCAATTATAAACTTTTTCTCCATCCCCTAGTGTTTACATCATGAGTGTATGTTGGGACAGTCGGGGCGGTCGGTTTTCATGCCCCCGACCGGATCAAACCCGACCGGATCGAATCCTGCAGCGGCTGCTCTGCAGCATATGATGTTAGCATATGATGTACTATGTACAGGTCTAAATTTGGACATATACAGTTTCTTCAAGAGAGTTGGCCCTCCCCCAAAATAAGAAAAAATATTTCATTTGATTCTATATATCTTTAAATATATTTGATTCTATTTAAAAACATTTCATTTGATTCTATATATCTTTTTCATTTGATTCTCATGGTGTGAAAACATTTCATTTGATTCTATATATCTTTTTCATTTGATTCTCATGATGTGGAATTGATAGCTCATGCGCAACTCTATGGATGCATTGAGAATAAATCTGGATTAGTGTTGGTTCATGCATTGTCCCTCTTCACTGGGTTATGTCTATATTGTTAGTGCGATCAATTGAGAGCGGTTCCTTTTCACTGGGTATGTCAATAAGCGTTCTGTAGATTACGGGGACTTATCCGGGTAGTTGGGAGTGTATATTATTGACTTTTTCACTTGGGTTTGAAAAGCTAACACCCTTGAAATAAGTTGTCGTCTGATGAAGCAATTATGATGTATCATGATGTGATGGATGTTGATATATTTGAGTTTTTTCTCAAGCTCTACCTCTCTGAAAATAAACATTCTGTAGAATACATCATGCTATATTGGATATTGATATATTAAAGCTTTTCCCATAATCCACCTCTCTGAAAATAAGCATTCTGTCTGCTTCTGGATAACAGATGTAAACTTACCTATCTGGGTCCTTCTCTCTCCTTTTCCCCGTTGATAAAGCACTTCTCTGTGGGTTCAGGCATCAGCCTGTCCCTTTCATGGATTCAAGTTCTTCGACATCTGACTCATCATCCTCCACGATTGGTAAAAATGAACATGAAACTCTATGATATGCATGTGCAACACCTTTGAAATCTCATGCCTTGAAAACGAATTCGATGCTCTCCACAACATCATCTCGGATCTCAAGCTACAGTGCATTCAGCTAAATCGACCTCAATCGGTCGACAGACCCTTCAGATAAATCACCACTGCATTGTTTGGTTATAAATTTTTGTGTTTTTTGTTCTAATTTTTTCTCCACAAATAAGAGTATTGGGATGTTTTTATTTTATTTTTTTAATATGTAATCTGGGTGAGGGTAATTAGATATAGACTAACATCCCCAATGTTCTTGAACAATCTGGAAATGTAATTCTCTTGGATATTTGTGGCGAACAAGCGCCAATTTAATAAAAATAATATTCATTTCGGTTAAAATAAATAAATTTAACTCTGGAGTATTTGCCACGAACAAAATACAAAAATACTCATTTAGGTTAAAACAAATAACTCACGAGCCACTAGCTAAGAACTTATTTAGCAACTTCAAATTTAAGCCACTAGCTAAGAACTTATTTAGCAACTTCAAATTTGTTTAAATACGTTACTAATTTAAAACGAATAAGAAATAGAGCATAATATTAAGCCTAAGTAGAAGTATATAGGGATTGACATAGAAATAGATATGTATACTAAAATTAATGTATTAATTTGATTATATATAGGGATTGACATAGAAATATATATATATAATTATATAATATATATTATATATTATATATATATATTAAAATTATGTAAGTTAATTTTATCATATATGCCTGGATAGAGTATTATATAAAAAAATTATTATATATTTATGTAAATAATGTGATATCAAAATTTTAATAAATGAGATTAAAATCATAAAAGTTATTATTTTTTAACATAATCTATTAATACGAATTATTGGGTTGTACAAATTAACAATATTACCATAAATATAAAGAGAGAGTGAAAAGAAGATGGACACTATATGCGGTCACAATTTTATCAAAAGCTATGAATACCAATTAAATTATTGATGTATGAAAATATCATTTGTGTCTAGACATAAATATGCCAGTCAACAAATATTTGTGATTCTAAAAATATTTGGTTTTAATATAGAGCATTTATTTCAATATACATTTGTCATCATTTCTAAATCAATGTAACTAAAATAAACATGTATATTAAAATCAATGCATTAATATTTGAAAATAATTGAAATAAATAAAATTTAATATTGAATAGAAATTGACCTGTATACTATAATCAATGCATTGATTTCAATGTACATTTTTCATCATTTCTAGATTGGGTTGTACAAATTAACAATACTACCATAAATATAAAGAGAGTGAAAAGAAAATGGACACTATTTGTGATCACAATCTTATCAAAAGCTATGAATACCAATTAAATTATTAATATATGAAACTATCATTTGTGTCTAGGCATAAATATGCAAGTCAACAAATATTTGTGATTCTAAAAATACTTGGTTTTAATATAGAGCATTTATTTCAATATACATTTGTCATCATTTCTAAATCAATGCAATTAAAATAAAAATGTATATCAAAATCAATGCATTATTATTTGAAAATAATTGAAATAAATAATATTTAATATTGAATAGAAATTGACATGTATACTATAATCAATACATTGATTTCAATGTACATTTTTCATCATTTCTAGATATATGCACTTAGAAATTTGAAATCAACACATTAGATATTTAAAATAGAAATAAAATTTGACATTGAAATTGAAATTGACATTTTTTACTAAAATCAATGATTATAAATATGTATATTAAATTGATATGTACATTGAGATCAATATATAAATTTATGTGTACATGCATTGATTTCAATGCACAATTTTATTGATTGAACATTGCTACTTTATTTTTATTCAACCAATTTTTCGTAATTCTTGAAGAAATATACTTCTGAATATTGCTTTCTATATTCTCAACAAACTAAAGAAATTAAATTAATTTTAAATGGTCATGTTCATCTCAAACATATATATAAACATAATTTTTATCCTCCACAAACTATGTTAAAAACTAAAAAAAAAATAGATTGAAATATGTTATTATTCAATATGTTAATTATTTCATTTTGTTAATATTCAATATTTTTATAACCAAACGTTTTTACCTTCTTATTATTTACATTCATAGTGATGTAAATCATTTAAAAATATCACAATGTGGTTCATAAGTAGATTCATCTTAATTCTATATTTAAGGATCAAATCCATTAAAGTGCAAATCTTTCATCAAATTTTGCATTATAAAAAGAAGTTTGTATTTCGACAAAATTAATCCCTTTCAGCCTAGATCCCAAATATATATTTAGATAAATTAAGTTAAACTAAGGTGAGGGGTGTTATTAGATGTTATAAACGTTCAGATTGGATTTCCATTTTCCGATGCGAGACCAAATGTGTAGCATTGAACCCATGTTTTACTCTATGTAATTCTTTGGTTGTTGATGTGGGATGGCAATAATCAATGTGGGTAGGTCCTGTCCACACATTTATTGTGTTTGAGTCACACGATATTCACTCTCTTGCTTCACTTATTTATTAGCATGCTAATTTGTCGAAGCCAAAAGGATTGCCTTCAGTAGATAGAAATATAAAAATGTATTGAAGAGAACCCAATGAAAAATATATGTCGAAGTTACATACAGAACATAATTTCCATGGAGATTAGTCAAACTATAACAAATTATGAACTGAATTCCTCATATTTTACCATGAGCTTAGTATGCCAAGAAAGCTTTGTAGTTGTTGAACTTGATTCTAACTTACTTTTGGAATCACAAATTGGAAAATGAATTCAACTATATATTAATAATGGTATAAGGAATGATGTACATAGTACAAATAAATACAATAGGTAAATCCTTGATTCAGTTTCCTAGGTTTCTTGGACTAGCAATAATTGTCCACTAGAATCCTAACAAATTAGGTGGTTATCATTCCCCCCTTAATCTGAAGGGGTGTATATAAGTCCAAGAAGAGAACTAAAAATGAAAAAATGCATGAAATCCAATACTTGAATGTGCTCTCTAAAATGGTGGTTTTTAGGAGAAAACCACAAACAAACTGAAAGATGGGAGAACTTGAGGTCTTGGCTAGTGGTGGTTTTAGGTTGACCACCAACTTTCGAACTATCAAAGAATTTCCTTGAACAATTTCTAATCTAGCTAGAAGTTGAACTCTTCTACTAGTGGGAGTGCTCACTAACAAAAAACTGATGTCGGTTTTAAGATGACCACAAACTGATGTGGAAAAAATAAAAGTCTTCTCGAGATGGTGGTTTAAAACATGCCACCAATTAAAAAAAAAAAAAAAAAATCATGCTCATAGAACATGATTGTCTCTTGCAACAACTCTGAATCGGGCTCAAGTTCTAGTTGTGACTCAGGTTCACTTGATAAAAAGTAGTTGTCAACTCAGACTCACTTGATGAATCTTCGAAGAAAGTAGTTGGCGATCGATTCCCCCCTCCCAGATACAAGGTGAGAAGATGAAGAAATATTCACTGCAAGACTATTCAAAACTCATGAACAAATTTTTTGATATGATCGGTATATCTTCTTGGTTATTGACAACCATTGTCATAAAGCATTCCATGCAAAATGAATCTTCTTTCTTGCAAGGCTCTTGTTTCTAGAACATCTGAATGATGATTGTGCTTACCACAGTGTTCACAAGGGTGAAGATCAAAAAATTGATCTTTCATATGTTCAACTCAATCACAATGATGGCATCTAACAATTTCTTAATGTTGTGGAACATGTGAAAATGAAGATGGATAATCTTGAAGAAATCCAACACTACAAAAATTGACGGGCTTAAAATACTCTGGAATATAAAATGACACATCCTTGTCATATCCGAGATGGATTTTTTTCTTGTTGTTCACAACTTCTTCCCAAGGTATGATGAAAGTCTTGGGATGTGTAGGTTGAACTTTCAAATCTATATGAAAATTTGCTCCTGAAATAGCTTCATTATTCTCATCAAACTTTGATTTCTGATGGAAGTCAAACTCAAATTGGTACTTGTTCTGAGCAAAAACCAATTCAGAATCACAATGCTTCTACTAAAGTTCATCTCATTATAACTTTGACTCAAGCTCCAAAAACTCAATTTTGTCTTGAACATTTTGTAAACAGGTTCGTATGTTAAAGAGTGTCCTTGTTGATTATGAATGTGTTATGAACAATGGATATTAGAGTATTCAACAACTCTAATAATCCCTCAAGGTTGGCCATTTTGCAATCATAAAATTAAGTGTGTTGGGTTCAACCGAAAATGCACCCACTTACAATACAAAATCAAGTAAATGATGAATAATAGTCGATACAATATTTAAATAAGAAAAGAGGAAAGGCAGGTCTTCAAGTACATACACAAAGGCAACAACAATACTTGCTTCCTCATAAACCACTTCTTACAAAACGGCTTGCACCGAATCTAAAAACATACCATTGAAAGCATATTTTGCAGACACCAAATAAATCGAATACATGATGAAGTAAACAACTACTGCAAAATAGCAGTAAAGTATATTAGAGTACTTGTGTTGAGCAGAGAAAAAGTTCACCGCATATGATATATGACTGGCCTTGTAGATCTTTGTTCTCTCCAAATTACAATGCCATGGTATCCAAATTACAATGTTCAACATTCCACAATCTTTCAAATAGATATTTATCATTGAGAGCTCTCAACCATAAATTCAATTGGAACACGATTTATACAAACACCCACTACAACAACCATACTCACACAATACAATCTATTCAACATAGAAACTTTTTGATTTCACTGCCCAAGAAAGTAACAGTAAAATAGGTGAAGAAACTATGATATCGACATCAACAATTTTCAAGCTTATAAAAAAATATGATTTCTTTTGGCATTTCAAATTGTAGACCCGCCTTGGAAATATCAAAACCAAACTCAACTTAGTCACAACACATTCGTTCACATGCTCTGCCTTTAACAATTAAACACTTCTCTGTGCCTTCCTAAACTCCACGATTTCAATGCCAAGCATAAATTCAAACATTGTTGTCTTCCACAACACAAAACACCTTAATGTTATAACAAACTATTAATGAATGGTTGATTCTTTTTGATGATGATGATGATGGTGCTTAATGTCCACTGAGACCAAATTGGTCTATCAGACCTATAATTTTCTTAGTTCTTAATTGTTTGGCTTCTCGTCATTCTTGGTGAGATTGGTGTTGTAGATTTCTTTTTTTTCTCTACGGTCTTCCAACTTCCTTTATCTTGCATCTCCTTCATCTCTTCTAGTTCTTGGGACATTGGTGTCTTAGCTTTGCGATCTGTTGTGTTCATCCTTTTGAAGATAGTCAGAGAAGAAGTTTGGTCTGGGAGATCTTTGTTGTTAAATGAAGATTTATTTTGTGCGGTATTCAAATCCTCATAACTGTTGATGCTTGAGGGGTTGTCGAGTTCACTTTTTTGTTGTTGAGCAGGGCTTTCCCCATGCTTGTCCTGAGAGTTGTTTCTTTCTTGCCCGATTTCCTGCATTTTCTGGAGAGTGTTCTTCCTTGATGACAATGTAATGTTATTTTTGTGCTCCTTCCCACCATGTAGATTTGTGCTAATTCTTTCTAGCATAATTTTTTTGGGAGGATTTTGGGCAATTTTTGGCTAGATGGCCTGTCTCAAAGCAGGATCGACATCTGAAAAGGACACTTTCATAATCAAGTTTCTGGTTCCACACATAGTCTTTACTTGTTAGGTTTATTTCAGTTGGGAATTCGGTGCTGAAGTCCATTTCCACACAGATGCGTGCATAGGTGGTTTTGGCATATTCCTCTGTTTTTGGGCACCTGAAGTAAAATTTCCCAATTGCATTTCCAATGGCTTTTAGCGAGGATAAATTCCAAGATGCAAGAGTAGGTTTGGCAATCTCACCCAAACTGGTGCTGAGGTTATCACTATTGTTGAGGGATCGAATGATGGGTTCCATGGCTTCATGAATAGGCTTGATTTTTCCCAAAACCAAGGGCCGAAATCTAGAATACATTGTCTATTTTCAGAGTTTTCAAAATCCACTATAAAGAAACCCCTAACACAGGGGTAGATATTAATTTCATCAGAAATGACACGCTTCCAACCTTCGAGATCCAACAATGCAGAGTTGTCAGTCGTGGCCAAAAACCATTGAACTAACAGATTAGGGCACTTTCAAAAAACTTCAAAGCCTCATCGAGTGAGGTTTGGACCACATGGACAGTGGAAGTTGGGGCTTCACTGATGATATGGGCAGGATCTTGCTCCCTAGAGGTGGACAGAGCTGAGCCAACAGCTATCTTCACGAAGCTGGGAGCCATTTGGAATTAGAGTTAAAGTGTTTCTTACAATGTTGTCCCTCTGTCATTTAATGAAGTCCAGATCTCCAAGCAAAGAGCTCAAGATATCATGGTGAGACTCGTTAACAGTGCCAATAATAATATTGATGCCAAGCATCCGAGGGTGGAATACTTCACCGAAAATCCTCACACTCGCAATGGTTCAAATCACCATCATGCTGAAGCAGTCAGAACCGAAGACAAAGCCTTGGATCTAGCTGTAGATCGCCCGGCAGCGACGCTTCCTCTCATAGATCTCGTGACAGTAGATCGCCCAGCCCAGCATATCGTCCTCGCGGTGAGAGATAGATGGGAAAAATAACCCTAAAAAGGATAACCCTCGTGGCATTACATTAGATCACCCTCGCAGCCATAGATCGGAGTTGAGAGTAATATCAGTTGTGGAATTGATGGAAATAATAGTGTAGATCGCCCAGCAGTTCACCCTTGCGGTATTAGATCACCCTTGCGGCAGTATTCCACCGACTTTTGAGTAATGGCTTCTTTTGCTATATTAATGTTTCATGTTTTTTCATCCAAAGAATCTCCAAGTGTTGATTGTATGGGCTTCCAAAAATCACTGGCAGTTTTGAACAGTCAAAGAGGAAATTGTAGAATTGAGGCTTCTGTGATCCATGTCAAATTACGAGAGATTCTTCAGCGTAAATCACATAAAATTTTCATTTGCCGACGCGTTTCGAACCAACTAGTGTGGTTCATCATCAGGACAAGTTGAAGAAACAGATCTAGCTTATCATGTTAAATTGTCTGAGCAGAGACTCCAACGGCTAAAAATTGATTAACGGCTAATTTTTGACTTAAGGACCCCAGTCAAATTTTTACTCATAAATTTAATATTATTATAATTTATTATTATAATTTATAATTATTTATAATAATAAATTATAATAATATTAAATTTATGAGTAAAATTTTGACTGGGGTCCTTAAGTCAAAAATTAGCCGTTAATCAATTTTTAGCCGTTGGAGTCTCTGCTCAGACTATTTAACATGCTAAGCTAGATCTATTTCTTCAACTTGTACTGATGATGAACCACACTAGTTGGTTCGAAACGCGTCGACAAAGAGGAAATGTTAGATTTCGGGAGTTCTTCAAGGTGAGAAGAATGCAGCAGGCTTTTGCGTTGATCTCGCGACAGTAGATTGCCCTCGCTGAACTGCATTTCAACACTTGGAGTACGTATTTGTTTTCGAGATGGAAGATGATCAGGAGATAGACAAGGTTAGACAAATGTTAGATAGGAAAGAACCCATATAGATCTCGTAGCAGAATGGAAGGAAAATACCAAGAAAGCCATGTTTCACACTGGATCTTCTTTGTGTTGTCCTGTAGCCTCAATGTCAAAGACATGGAAAGAACCATTTAATTTTGAACAAAAAATGATCTGGTTACCAAAAAATACTAAGACATATCCTATAGACATCTTACAGCAAACGCTGTAGCCAATAAAGTCTTCTCGAAAAAGGATAGGCACTATATATATATATATATATATATATATATATATTATATTATATATATATATATATATTAATTATATATATATATATATATAATATATTAAAACTTAACTGTCAAAATCTTGAAAACCTCCCTATGAGAACTGCCTGAAAGCAGCCCAAAAACACAACTACTTTATTGGTAACTAAAAAATCAAACAACATTCAATACCACACAATCATTATGAAGGGTCAAGACCAAGTCAACACATCAAGCCCCAAGCCAAGGGTAGGCATCCATAACATAAAAAATAGCAGTGTCGAAGTTACAGGCCAACTAACCTACTTTCGCTCTATTGTTATCATCATGCACATCCATAAATACAAATTGGCATACCTTTTGTATATATTTGACTTTTTTAATTCATCTGCTTTGATACTAGTCTTGTCAATGGCATAATTGTTGTGAGTTCAAGTTTTCCAAGTCCTCTGTGTTCCAACAACTCCACTACACTCCACCTATATGCTCTAGCGGCTTGATTGACCACACCTAAGAACGCTTTGTTGCTTGTCCACAACTCCAGGACTCACTTGGTCTAATGGAAGTCCATCTTCCTCCTTCGTTTTTTACTAGAATCTTCACTCCAAGGTTTCAAAACCAGATTTTGAGAAAGGAGTGTTCAAGAAGCTCACAAAATTAGTGGCTCAACTCTGGAAGGCCACAAAATTAGGGGCTCAACTTAATCAACAGAGCAGATGAATCACTGCTTTGATAGCACTGTTGGAATCACAAATTGGAAAATGAATTCAACTGTATATTAAGAATGGTATAAAAAATTATGTACATAGTACATATAAATACAATAGGTAAATAGTTGAGGATCACAATGTTTTTGGGTAGTCTAAGCAGGCCACTTCACGGGGAAATTTTTGAAAATCTGGGCTTCAGAATTTTGGATTCCCCAAGGGTTATTAATGGTGCTATCAAAAAATGATTTAAACACTTTAAAAGTGAGATTTATTGAAGATTTTTTCGTTGGATTGCCAGGATAAATTCATGAAGTTGTCTATAAGTGAGACTTTTTAAAAAGTTTTCCGGTTTATTTTATGATCTAATTTGTCTAGGGTAGTCATTCATTGACATCACAGGTTTGGTGGGTGAACTCTTCACAATCGAAGTGCTCCAAGGGTTTTTGAGGGTGTTGAATCCATATATGCAGTTAAAAATCTAGTTTAAACAACACAAATCAAGATTTCACTACAAAACATTTCATTGGTTTCCAGCCACAAATCTGCCAGAAACTCAAAAAATCTCACATATAAACAATGCCTAAATTCGCCATCTAGAAAAAATTATAGCCTACTTAGACAAAATTATAGCCTACTTAGACAAAGCCCAATGCTTCCACCCACCCAAAAAATGTAGGGAGAAAAAAAATCTAAAGTTCTCCATCTTTGAGTTTGTCCTCTCCTTGCAAGGAATAGTACACATTTTCCACCTTATATCTCATTGTCAAGATGGAGATGGAGATGATGAAAAGGACCCACTATTGTGTAACTTACAACATGCCCTTGCTATATTGCTAAAGCAACCTCATATATTGGAACTTTTCTGCATCGTTATCACTTTGGTCTCTCACAGACAAATTCTTGATATTGCAGGCTTCCATATTGTTAACCTGTAGGAAAAATTCAGTCCTCATATCCTGTTGTTTGTTTCTTTGTTGTTGTTTAAGTCTATGTTCCAGAGGGAGAGTAGTTCTAACTCTCTTAGATCTCACGAAGGATTTGACAACATAATGTGCTATCAACTTCTGTAATAAATTAAATAGTTTGTGTTTAACTGTAATCCTATCCTTGGCACATGACACGTGACAGTTACTTTGTAATTATCCATGATTCCCACACTGAAAATACAAGTGTTGTTTATGCATGGCTTCTTCACATGACTTGTTTCCTTGTTCAATGTTTAATTGACAGAAACTTGAAGACTCTATGAAAGAGATTGTTATTTCATTACTAAATATCATTATGTATAGATACATACACTGGAGAATTAGTAATGATCTCCATCGACTTGAATTGATATCTTACCCACTCCTGCCAACTCACATTAAACATGTTGACGTGGGAATAGTGGGTGGCACCGTTGGCACCGTTGTGATTAATGTTCTAACACCTCCCCTTAATCACGGCGACCTAAAATTTTAACTTGCTTGCTAGTCTAAGTCTCAACTAGGCTTACAACAAAACATTTCATTTTTGCCTTCTTCCTAAAGGGTCCATGCTTGTTCATTTGCTAGTGCAGTTTCATCTTTACCTTTCTTGCTTTCCTTATGAGCTCCTTCAACTGCTCTTTGCTTATGTACTTAACATTAGCAACCTCTTCTAGATTGGGATGCAAGGCAAGGTCCCGAACTAGGTAATCCAATTCATGCTCTCCCCACTTTCCATGAGGAGCCACCAAAATGCACTCATCTTCGAACATGAGCGGCCTCAGAACATCATCCATGGTAGTATCCTCCACTGTCATAGAAATATTAGAAGCAGATCCAATCACATTACTACCAATTGGGTTCATGGACAAGCAATTTTTTCTCTCATATGGAATGGACTCCAGCTTTGGCTATGTATGGTCATTAATAAAATCATTTTGTTGATCTAATAATTCTTGCGACTCAAAAATACTACGTGAATAAAAAGTATTACCAGGCCCAAAAATACTTCCAAATAGACTCTCTAAAAATACATTAGCAAAAAGAACTCTATCCAACATTATCCCACTTCATTGTACTCCAATCAAACCAATCAAACCAATGACCTTCTACAGAGCCTCTCTACTCATGGTGGCAGTGACGGCTTTCACAAACAATCTTTAACCTTTATCTTCTCCTCTCAAGATTGAGCACTAACAAACTCTTCTTGTTAATACACGTCCTACCGGATGTAGCTCCATGCTCAACAGATTAGCTGAGATCGATCGACGTTTACACCTATTACCTCGATCAACAGTTCAACGCTCCTCAAGCAAGCTCCACATACACGCATACACTCAGCTCATGCGTGTTTCCCATAGATCTATTCCACATAGATAAAAACTCCACAAACTTCCTCAACATCTACACCATCTCTGACTGGCTCCTCCTCATAAAGCCAAGTCAACAATCCACCGACCGATGCTGATGTGCAACAGCGCTTCCAACAACTCTTCACCATTGCATAGGTTCTTATAGACCACTGCCTACTTCTTTACACAGGTCAAACACAACTACAATCAGCAAATAACAAGGGCTATCCAATCCACACATCGTGCTCAACATCTAGGTTGTAGGCCACCAACTCCTCACCACACTCGACACAACAGTTCTACCCACAAATCTCCAAAAACAAGACACCACAGGGACAACCTGACCAGTGCCGTCGTGGTTCTTATTTTTCTGTCTCCTACTGACATATCAGCTCTCAACTCTCTCAGTTCTACAAAGTTTCTCATTGGCTTCGAGCAACTAATCGACCAGCGTTGACTTCAAATGTTTCAAATACACAACAAACTCAAAAGCGAAGGAATAGCTCTTCATTGGCACTTCAGCTCCACCTTCACAGCATCTCCACACACAAAGATGTGCACTTTTCCAGTGGTTTGACCAACGATTAGCTCCTTTCCACAAGCAGATAACTCCACTTGCATCAACAACAGATCCACACACATTCAAATACAGGTTGAACCAGTATTTCACTGAGTTCGTGAGTTCGAGCCTCTTCCAGGCTCACTCACAGAATTTTATGCCATATCGACTTCAACACACCAAGAATTTAACATTGCTTCACATATCACAGCCCAGGTATCTGCTCACAAGGCAGTAGACAAATTCACTTCACAAATTGTGGTTGTAAGCCGATTAGGCAAAAAATGCAGTACCTCACGCATTGGTCAAATGTGCTTCTCCAATCAGTAATAGAGTCTCCTCCAAATGGTGTCGGTCTTCAATGGCTTCACCTTCATCTCAACAATCTTCGATGCCTCCACGGAGCTCAACACTCATGCAATATACTCTGATGCCTCCACGCTTACCTCATCCTTAATCACAAAATTAGCACGAGGTTCCTTTTCACACTGGTCACCAAGGATTCTCTACGATATTCTTGTTTCCCAGCAGCCACACCAGTACGATCGAATAGCAGCAGCGCTCTTAGAGCAGTGATTAAATACACAATGCTCTCACACAGTCAGCAGTGTCTCCAAAAAAAAATCAATAATTCCTTATATTTCTCTTCACAGATCAGCATCGACCAATTACACAGGGTGCAATCTCAAATTACACTACTCGGCTTTCCAATTACACGATAAACTTAGCTCACCTCACCATCACAGTGATATCTCCACACAGGGAGCTTGGGAATATTACTCCTATCCACAACATTGCTTTGACTTGTGCTCCGCACCGGTCTTCACAACACACACCACCGAGCCCTCACAACTCAGGATGGGCCTTAGTTATTGCTGCTTAAACACTAAGCCAAAACCCTCAACTCTGATACCATGAAAGAAACTTGAAGATTCTATAAAAGCTCTTGTTATTTCATTACTAAATATCATTATTTATAGATACATACGCAGGAGAATCAATAATGATCTCTGTCGACTTGAACTGATGTCTTACCTACTCCTGCCAACTCACATTAAACTTGTTGACGTGGGAATAGTGGACGGTGTTATTGTTGTCATCGTGATTAATTAAGGAGTTGTCTATAATGCGACTTTTTGGAGATTCCGGTGGCGAAGAAATTGAGGTTAAATCTTGATTTGTTGCAGTTAAAATGGGTTTTTAACTGCATATTTGGATTCAGCACCCTGAAAAAACCCCTAGAGCACTTTGATTATGCAGAAACTAGCTATCAAACTTGAGATTCGAATAAATTGCTGTCGGATTTTGACCGGAAAAACCCACCGGAAAAGCTTCCAAAAAATCTCATTATAGACAACTTATTATTCTAATATCATAATTACCAAATTCGAGTGAATTGATAAAAAAAATTCGAATATTCATAAGTTCCTTAGATTTGGCTGCACCATTCATCAATGATCAATTCATTTTATGACCCAGAACGATTATATGCCCCGAATATTTCAAAGTTAATTTAATTGATTTAATCGAACTTTCTCTTTCTCTTTGCCTAAATTTTAAAAAGAAACATTATTGGATTGTAGTTTATATTCCAAATAGCTTAGAGAGAAGAAAGGCAAGATAGAGTAAGAGGCCTCTATGTTCATATTAGAAATAGATTTAATAGATTTTGAAACATATATTTAAAAAAATTTAAATATAGATTGATGGACTTTTTCTGAATTAATTTTTTTTAATCAAATTATTTCCGTAGCGTATTGTATTCAAATTATCAAATTATTTATGTAGTGTATTATATTCGAATTCGAAATTAGCAACTATATCTAATATATAGTAAGAAAGAAGAGATATAATTTGAAACTTTAAGGTATTCTTTAGATATTTTTTAAACAAGAAAGGGTGATGTTTATTAGTCAAACTAGTCAGCACATCAATGATCGTCTACAATCTACCTTGCTTAAGGAGTGGATCACATAACCCCTCGACATCTGAAAAATCATGGGCATATTTTTATTAGTATACATCTATATTTAATCACTGTAGTTATCCATGTTTTGAGAGGAAATAAATTACTTGAGCTGTAAATTTCTTATAAAATGAAAATTTTTGGAAAAGATTTATATCTAAAATATTTTGTCCTTCTAGGAGCTTGATAGATCTGTGATTAAGATGATATATACTTGTTCTTTCTCTTTGTATATACTATGTGTAAAGTTTTATTGTTTTAATTTCATTTTCAAACAATGTCACATTGTTCGGGTTTGACAATGATTAAGTTCAATATGAGTTCAAATTTTTTGATGAGGTTCCAATTACAATTCAATATAATATATATATAATATATTATATATATATATATATATATATATATAATAGATATATAGATAGATATAGATATAGATAAAATAGTAAGTAATCAACACCAGCAAACATAAAAAATGCTATTACAAAATTGCAAGAATAAATTACAAGCTTGAGTTGTGACATGAAGTTATGAGTTTTGATCTATGGACTTTGTCAATGGCTATGAGGTTCAATGATGTTCGCCGAACCTCAATTTTTTTTTAAGATTCATCAAAATTCAAACCTCGAGGCTGAAGTTCGATGAACCTTGTCACACAATTTTCAAATGCATAAATAGACCCAACACCTTGAAAATACCCCTTAAACACTTGGATTGTGTAGATTACATAACTTAAACTAACAAATATTTAAAAGATGAAAATGTAGAATAATGAGACTATTGGAATAGTTTAGCCATAAACATTTATTTTTTCAATTATTTAATGTTATATATATAATTCACATTGAAATATTTTATTTATGCATTACAATGTACATATTAAAATGTTTCCTTTATTATTATTATATTTTGAAATACTAATCAATATTATTAATTTTACATATTTTAGTAATAAATTTTAAATGTCATATAACATTCCACCTCTTATTAAGAAATACTTCAATTGGGCTACCCGGGTATTGAAATATTTTATTATTTTTACCATTAAGATGATTTATTTTTTACTTTCTCCTCTCTTTATATTCGTGCATTTAAAAAATAGGTCGTCTGAAAAAAGAAACAACCATCCATCATGAGAAGTCCTCCAACAAGTTTTAGGCCCAAATGCCTTCACAATTAAGTACATCAAGGAAA